>APFE030696773.1:2494-68147 GCA_000404065.3 Pinus taeda | reverse complement strand
TTTTCATAGCATAATCCCTTAAGTCTGAAAAAGTATAAAATAATATGAAAGGGATGACTTTTCGATCGGTTTAGCGAGCCGAAAAAGACAAGCACTTGATCTTTTTGTGGGATGATCCCTCAGGTCCAAAAATATTAAAATGTAGAGGAGGGATGGTGCTTCCCTTTACTTTAACGATCTGGAAAGGCCAGTAGCTCGGCAATCTTTTCATATTTAACAAGTCTAAATAGAGCTTAAAAGAGACTCATTTTTTAGGAACGAGTGATGTTTTTGGATAGCAACTGGTTCCAGGTAATTTTGAAACTTCTCAAAACATGGCAGTGTGAAGAGGGTGGCTAACAAAATCACTCAATGCAGTTGTTCCTGTTAGGGTCCCACCCTAACCCCCTTATCTATGTAATGGGACCACGTCATAGTCAAGAGTCAATAAAGCCCATATTAATAATTGTAAGTGGTTAATCCGCAATTAATAAAGGAACCACAGTTAGTTGCAAATGGGCCGTAGTATTAGATAGATGGTATTAGTAATAAGCGGTATTGACCCGTGGTATTACTCGTAGGAGTCATATATAAAGGATAGAAACTCCCTGCGAGGAGCATGGTGTCTTATTTTTGTAATCGAGCTCTGCTCTATTGGAGGTTGGCCCCTCGAAGAGGCAAGTGAACATTACTCTCTGAATAATAAATTCATTGCCATTCTGTGTTCTGGATATCTTTTCTTCGCATATTATGTGTTCTTGGTCTCTTTTCTTCGCATATTCTGTATTTGGGTATCATTTGCAGGTTAAGAAGCATAACAAGATCTCTGTAGATTGGTCCTGTGGGGTTGGTACTGCTGCAGCTGGGTGTCTCCTCTCATAAGGCTGGAGAGCGGCTGGTCATCGTGGACCCACATCTGCGTTTAAAACTTTTTATTGTCAGTTTTGTACGATTTAAAAAACAAAAAAAATTGGTTAAAACTTAGAAAGTGTTGAAAATGATTTTACCCGAATCATCCCACTACTCTCCTAGTGGAAGAATCATGTCTGGGTCACCACGATAATCCATCTTGGCATATGGAAAATCCTGAATCATAAAAAGTTGGTTCCTCAACCAATGAAAATACTCAGGTAGAAATCGAACAACCCCTGAACCCTCCTTAGGGTGACGGGCCATCAAAGCAACCCAACGTATTATCCTAGGCTCTCGAGGAATACTAGCATGAACAGAAAGCTGTTGTGGGACCAACATAAGGACCCTCTCTAGACCAAAGCTCACAATGATGAAACCATATCCAAAGTTTTTCAGTTGTCCATTATTTGCTCTAGCTAGTTGGATTTTTACATTTGCCAACACAACCTCGCACTAGTTGAATATGGTACCTCGATAACAGTCTACAGTCATCTGCATATGGGATCTAGTAGCTACATGCACTGTTGCACTCCTGCATAATCTGGTGACAATGAATGCAATAACCTCAAGTTCAGGACGGTCGATAGTTTTAATATCGATTCCTTTGTCCTTTGTTTAATCATTGCAAAACTCTAATCGGAGACTAGCGACAGACTGGCCACCTGGCCTAGTCCCGAAAAGAGATAATCGTTCACCTCCCTTGGGCAAACCAGTCAAGAAATATATGTTCTCTAGCTCAATTTTGAGCCGGTGGCCACCAATCATGAAACACTGGTCCTGTATATTCCACCTATCTACCAGCCATTGCAAAAAGTCTACTTGGGCCCTCATGCTTGGTATGGCCTAGAACTTAAACAGTCTGCATCTCTCAATGCATTTAATGTAGGTGGATGATTTATTGTGGCAAGATCCACATCCTCATGCTCGCGTTGACGCAAAATAAGCATTTTGTATGTCCTACAATGAAAAAAAGACATATTAGAACAATTTAGTTCAAAAATTTTTGGGCACAAATAAAGAAATTTGAATTTTTAAAATCCATTTCGCAGGGTTTGCACCCAGTGGTTACAGAAAGTGCATAGGTCTGCATGCGTTGTAAGCAATAGGTGCAGACCAACGACTTTTTTCTTTGTAGAAAAAATTCGGGGTCTGCAGGGGCCGCATGTTGCACTTGTGGACCCCCGCGAGCGATTTCCTAAACCAATTTCTCCTCCAAAAATCAAAATTAAAGCCTAAAAATGAAATGTAAACGGTTGAAATGCAAGATAAGGATGATGTGGATTACCTAGAGCTGACGGTTTTCGATTCCAACGGATGGATTTTCCGCAATATTCACAGGAAGTTTCTTACCCAAAATCTCTCACTTCTCACTCTGAAATCAAACAATAAAAATGAATTTACAAAAGCCCTTTTTATAATATTTTTGAATAAATGAATTTTTAATTTATTTATTTTTCACTTTAAAAAGGTAACTTTTTGATATGTTTTTATTTATCTTAAATAGGTATGAGTAATATTTTGAGTTTTTGTGCAGAATATTGGATTGTTTGGAGAAAATTGATCATTTTTCAACAAAGAGTACTTTTCTCACTTTTTTGGACTCTTCCAAAAATTTACGAAAAAGCGAAACGTTGGAGTCCTCTTTAAGCTCTTTTTTGACTCTTAAAATATGAAAAGGTTGTTGAGTTTTTTCCTTTTTAAACTCGTTAAACAGAATTAAAAATGCAATCCACTTATAACTCTTTTCTGACCGTATAAACATGAAAAGATCACCAGACTTTTGTCGTTTCAAGTTCGATATTGGCTATAAAACGACGTATCTTTGATCACTTTTTTACTTTTTTAGATCGGAGCCACTAATTATGAAAATTACTCGTTGATCGTAATGGTCAAGCAGTTCTCTCGAGTACTATTTTATACTTTTTCAGGCTTGAGGGACACAAATTTACGAAAAAGGACACCCATGGAGTTTTCTTAAGTTTTTCTTTTGACTCCCTAAAATTGAAAAACACCGAGTTTTTCCTATACTTGACTCGTTAAAATTTAACAGTAAAGGACCTGTTTAATTTTAAACAGGAACGAACCACTCCTTCTTAGGGTTCGAATTTTAAACTAAGTTGGACTCATCCGAAGGATGAGCTTATAAACAAGCAAATGTTATCCTCCTCAAGCTTGTCAAAAATAAAGAGGTACTCGCCAAGAATGGTGGGGGAAGAAAGAGAAAAATGAACTTGTTTGTTACACTTGTGTTTTAGAAAAGCAGTTAACCACTTGTGAACAAGACACTTTTGTTCACCTGGGTTGGGAAATCCTTTGCCTAATAGTTAATCAAACCATATTGAAAGTCTTCAGCTGGTTTCTGGGTATTAGCTTTGGATCAATTATCACCAAACCATCTGCAGTGTTGTTATGTGTTCATGATGTCAGTTCAAACAAACCATTCATTTGCAAAATATCTATCATCCATTTTGACCATCCCCGAGTCAGTCCTTGCCGATATGTTTC
The DNA here is from genome assembly GCA_000404065.3 of Pinus taeda. Lineage (NCBI taxonomy): Eukaryota > Viridiplantae > Streptophyta > Pinopsida > Pinales > Pinaceae > Pinus > Pinus taeda. Next base: position 64,751 of record APFE030696773.1, on the reverse strand, counting down.
TTCAAAACTTGATCTATGATTTCATGTTGTGGGCTTCCCTACGACAGATCGCTTCTATCAACTTCAGCTCATTATCTAGAAAGATGATCTAGGAATCATCAGTACCTTGGAATATGCATGCCCTAATGGCAGGTTTCTCGCCTTCGATGATAGGTTGCATCATTGACCTTCGATCAAAGGATTCTATGACATGTTCGACATCAGCTCATTTATTCGCATTTCATGGATTGTACTGAGTACTTTGAGAGCCATTGACATTACTGGTGGTTTCTCTCACACTTGTTAACTATTCACATCATTGATTGGTGATCAAGTGGTTTCTACCATGTTTGACTTCGACACATTCATTCACATGGATAGAATCATACTAGTTCAGGAAGAAGAAATCAAGACCTTGGATCTAGTTTCTACCATCCAGGCTGCGAGGAATTTTGTTATTCATTATACAGTGGACTATTCATAAACAGATGGCTGTGCCCATACTATGTCTACATATGTCTATACTCTTGATGTATTACAAAATCATTCTTGTATTGGAACAGTTTGGTCAGTTTTCTAGTTAGTTTTAATCTGAGTATGGGAATTCCTACCTCAGCGATGATATGTTCACATATATATATTTTTCATTGAATTGTTTTACAGGTTCCGATTGGGGTGTCCACAAGATGATCCTTGAAATGATAAAGTACTTCACTCTTTGTGATAGACATTTTTGGGCACTACAACCCCAATCATAAATGTCCATAAACTGAGGGCTCCTAAGTCCCTAAAAGTGTTGCTTCACTACATAAAGGAACAAGGTCAGCTGATTACATCATCTCCCAGAAGTTCTCCACAAAAAACTGCTTAGAAATGGTCAAAAATCGACCATATTGAATGCCCAGTGCAGAGGGTGTGATGCATATCACCTTCTCAGTGTAAAGGGTGCGATGCATACTGAATGGCCCCTCTGTAGGGTGCGATGGGCGAGAATCGACAAATGGCAAGGACAGTTTGCGAGGGGGAAGATCATGGAATCTTCCAGAAACTTCCCCTCTAACACTTGCCTCTCTGATTTTGACCAGGGATGAGTAAGAGATCATCAATCTCCAAGTGGAATCAAGAACTATCAGAGAGAGGACACTAATCGAAATCTTAGAAGCTGACTCACACCCCTACAATCATCTATATATGGATCCCTCACCACAGAGATCTGGGGGCTGGAATCTTGTATCTTGTAGAGAAGTGTTGTTGGTTTTCTAGTGTAACATCATAGTGTTGGGTGATCTAAGCTTTACTTGAGGTGAAGAAGGGCTTTCTTGCTGGACGATGATGCTAGGTCAGAACAATTGGTTGTAATCCTCTTGCTATTCTTGATATTAATAAATCTATTCAAGTTTTCCTCCACATTTTTGTATGTTTGATTGTATATGCATTTGTGTGGTCAATACATATCTGGTCCTGTGTTGTTTATGAATATAGATCTCTGTTCTTCGATAGTATTGTGCTGCTTTGATTCTACATGTGCTCTCTGAAGCTGTGTGGACAAAGAAGGAGTGGCAAAGATCTATCGAGAAGGATAGGAACCAAGCAAGGAACCAAGCGCAGGACAAAGGTTGGTGTCCTTTGTTCCCCTCTTGTCTATTTTTCATAAAGGAAAGCGAAAGTAGTTTTAACTTGTTTGTTTCTAAGATAGCTACCAGTCTTAGTGGGAATAGTAGCTCTAAGTGGACGCTCTTCCCGGTAACACTCCATCTCGTCCTTTATGTACTTGTGTAGGTAGTCATGCTACTTGAGTACCAAATGCCACTCAAAATCCTTGATACCTAACTTCGTGCGAAGGGTATGAAAAATATCTGTGAACTTTGGCACGTCTGGGTCCCTTCCCTACCACAATATGGTCCGCTTTATGTATCTATCTTCATAGCTTCCAACGGGGCAATATTGTTCCTTGATGGTGTCTCATAAAGAATTCCAAGTGGGTTCAACTGAAAATAGTGAGGGTTCCCTCTCATCCTTTTGTTAACAGTAGGTTTCCCACCAGTCCTTGACATGGGGGGCGCTTTGAGGAGTGCAAAAGTAATCTTTTCCCAATTAGAAAAGTCATGAACTAAAAAACATCCTTCCAACCGATTTAACCATATATCTACGACATTTTCATCTATCTGGCCTTCAAATATGGGAATGTCAAATTTGGCTTGTACCTTAAAGGGAGTTGTGCCTCCAAAGTGGATGTTGGATGAAGATGTGTCGCCTATGGGTATCCACTAAAGGATCTAGGAAATTTTATCAATCATCGCATTCCTTTGTCACTCAAGGACTTCCTCGAGCAATATTTTGAAAGGATCGCATGCTCCCTTATCTTTCTTTTCTTTTGTCATGGGAGGACATCAGGGTTTGCGAGGCTGGTCTTCAAAAGGTTCAACCAGTTCAAGCCCTAACTCCTTATACCTTGACCTCGTCGGGGACATGCAAAGAAAAATAGAGAAAGAGTAGATCGCTCTGATACCACTAAGCCAGACTGATGCAAGAATGCAAAAAAATACAAATATAAACATAAACACAAAGATGCAACATAAATAAATCTTCATTTCATTAATATCAAAGATCTGAAAGATGCTTACAAGCAGAATGGAAATAAACTAGATCGTGTGATGGTAGTTTATCTCTGAGAAGAGATGTGGCAGATACATGGCTTTGAAATGTGTTAAAATTATTCTCAAGGGCATTTTTATTATTGAACAACAAAGGAAAACCTTAAACAACCAAAATGCTCACCCTAGGAGATGAAATACAAAGATTTTGTGGGCCTTGTTGGGGTTAGTTGGGAAACCAACTTCTCAAGGTCGTAACTTGGTCATATGATCTTCATTTGTCACATATGATACTTTGTTGTAAATATCTCTCCATGTACTATATGATTTTCCATAGGCCCATAGAAGTAGTTGCGGACCTCAAAAAAATGCCATTTAGGGGGTCAAAACAACTCTGAAAGTTTTGGACCCGAAAAAACTGCTCAAAATAGTAAATGTTGCTATAATAAAGGAAATTGATGAAACTAATTGGAGGTCTAGGTGGAATAAGCAGGTGGCCACCAATATCCACCTAGATCAAACTCGATTAAATTCTAGATCATATTCTTGAAGGCTTGTCATCCAGTTCTCCCTCCTCTCACCCAACTCTTGTTGTACAAAAAATGATCTAACCATTGTGTGAGGTACAAAGATGATAACATGAATTTTCAAAAGGTAAGGCCTAATGTGCTTCACCACCTTGTATATTGCATAAGCTTTCTTATCAATGGTGGGATATTTCAATTCAAATTCCTATAAGCCAACACTCATAAATGATATAGGCCACTCATTTCCTTGATCATCCTTTGAAGTAAGAACGACTACAAGACATGTATCAGAAGCAAAAGTATATAACAAGATTTTTTTTCCAAAATCTAGATTATACAATGTTAGGGCTTCAAAAATTGCTTATTTAATCTGGTTGAAGGCATCTTTCTCCCTTTGGTCCCACTTGTAAATTGCATCCTTGTTAATCATTCCTTGTAATGGATTAACAATCTGTGCATAAACTGAGATCAGCTTTCGGAGGAAGTTAATTTTACCCAGGAAGGATTGCATGACTTTTTTATTCATGGGAAAGGGAATCTAAACAATAGTCTTAACCTATTCCAGGTCCACTTTGATCTCGCTCTTAACTATGATGTGGCCCAAGAGATTGCCCTCAGTCACTCCAAATATGCTCTTGTTTGGATTTAAAGATATGTCATATTTTCAACATTGTTAAAAAAAATGCTTCATATGACAAAAGTGATTAGATATTTTCTTTGAAAATACTGTGACATCATCCAAGTACACCACTACATTATGTCCAATCAAACCACGGAACGCTATGTCCATAAGCTGTTGAAATGTAGCACTCACATTGATGAGTCCAAAATGCATCTGCTTAAAAGCGAATGTACCCCACTTAGTCCTAAATATGGTTTTATGTTTGTCAGTTTTTTCTATGTATCCATAAAATCCATCTAATAGCAAGAATATATCTGACCCATATATTTTTTGAAGTATTTTCTCCATAGATGGCACAAAATAATTGTCCTTATCCAAAGCCTGGTTCAAATTGTGGAAATCAATATGGCATAAGCGTATCTCCTGAGACTTGTTTCTCACGAAAACAAAATTAGAGACTCAAATAGAATGAAAAACTTTAAATATGATTTGAGCATCCAACAATTTTCTTAGTTCTTTCTGAATGAGGGGTTCAAGTGTAGTATAGAATTTTCTTTACTTCTGCTGAAATGGATTTATCCTTTCTTGATGGGTATCACATGCTGGATAATTTGTGTCTCATAAGTTTTCAAGTCATCATATGTCCATGTGAACAGATCTTGATATTGCTTAAAAAGATGGAAAAAAATCTTGTCGCTCTTGAGGTGTATGTTACATACCTAGATTCACATATTTTAGATCTTCTTGGGTACCCAAATTTACTTGTTTGTTTGATAATATGGAACTGTGTGTCTTTGCATTAGTTGGTCCCTTAAAATGGTTCTATGGGGCATACAACATTTCTAATGATACTATGCCCTTGGGTATGGGATTCCCCTTATTTTTCTGACCTGTTTCTTGCAAGTATTTCTCGTGCTCATCTTTATCGATTGTCGCATCTTTAAAAACATCAACATTTTCCATGAAATCCAATATCTATTGGTCATCATTGAAAACACATAAATTAGTAATCAGACACAAATGGATTATAAATAATCTCAACTACAGATCCATCTCTCAAAGGTGACAACCTAGCAGCAACATTATCTAATGTGTTTGTTGCTGCATTCTGAATTCAAGGAACAAAATTAACATCAAAATCTTGGAAATATGAAATGAGATTTCATACCTCTTACTGGTAATTTTTAAGATTAAGTGACACACAATGAATAGTAATTCATACCTATGATGTGACAATCAATGGTTCACCAATTACCTTAAGAACTTCTATCGTGAGGTTTATGGCTTTATTTAAACCCAAAATGAGTGCTTCGTATTCAGCAATGTTGTTTGTGCACTCAAAATTGCGGCATAAGATCAAATGTTGTTTCTTTCACAGGTCTTTCAAAACATAACTAGCTCTAGACTCCTCCTATGTTTTTGAACCATCAAAATACAAAGTCCAAATGTTAGCAGCAACAGGGTTAGTTCCTACACTAGTACTATTTACATCTTTGTTACAAAAATCATAAGAACCAGTTGGATTGCAAGGAAGGAGTTCCAGTTGTGTATCTAGTGGTACAAGGGAAGGTTGCGCAAGATAACATTCATGATAAACTTCTAGAAAACAATTTCTAAAAATCATTTGCGCATAAATGATAGAATCATTAAGAGCTTCAAGCTTCGTGATGGTATGTTTCATGAAAGGTTCACTCTTGTATCAAATTTGATTATTCTTTCCCTTGTATGGAAGCCACAAATGTGACCAGTCTATAGCAAAGTATCATGGTAACTTGCTACACCAATATCTACTCAAAAGAAAGCCATAAGCTTCCAGAATGTCCACAATGACAATATCAATACATTGGTGAACTCTATGGTCTGATGTGAAATTGATTATAACATTATTAAGATCACCAATTTCCTATACTAAAGGTCTCTCTAACTGGATGATTTTTGGATTAGTATTTTCCCATTTAGCATTGATTTTATTTACAACAAATAAAGGCATGACATTCACGAATGCACCAAAATCAACTATGAAATTACTAACACTATAGTTAAAGATTTCAAAAGTTTAAAGAAAAGGGGGGCAAGTGGATCTAGCATTTACATTCGTTGGATTAACAATCAGTTCAATAGTGGTTGGACACTTACTGGACGAGGCTTAAGAAGTAGAATTCGCTATACTTGATGGAGTTTGAGATGCAAATCCTTGAATGATAAATTCTCATTACCTTGTTATCTTAGCTAGTTCATATATGGAAATATTTGCATGAGCCTATTTCATATCTTCAATAATATTATAATCAATATCTTCACCTTGAGCAGGCTGTGTTGAAGTGATAGGTGGTGTGACTTTGTTTGATGCCTAAGGGGTGGAAGACTTGTTCTTATTATTTCTGGAAGCATTCTTTTGTGATTTTGTATTTCCATATTAGTTCCAAGTGCCTTGATCAGGATTACTAGGAGGTAGGATCTTCCTTAAAAATTATTTCCTACCATCATGCTCAGACACTAGCCCTTTGCTCCTCAATTTATATTGCTTAGCAGTTTTTCGAGGAGGAGAATCCTCCGCTGGGGGCTCACCAAAACCTTGTCAACCATTTTTGAATAGAATATCAAGAGTGAAAATTGAATTACCAGCATTAGATTTTCCTCTGTCGAGGAAGGTTTGTCAATCTCTTGTGTCTCGCCTGAATGCTCTTCTTCCGTCAAACTTTCTATAACATTTGCAACCACATCATTCATGTTGTGTTTCCATTGAGGGCATGTTTTCTCTTAATGAGCCTCTTGATGAAAGGTACATTAGTTATCCATGCCCAAGTTCTCAACATTAAATACAACATTGGAGCTTTGTGCAGATTTAGCGGTTGATTGAAATTCTTCTTAAGGAATGGCTTAAAATAATTGTTGTTGGTAGAAGCCTCACTTGACTTCCTCTTGAATTTTGATACTTCGTTGGTTAGAAAATTTGCATATTTAGTCAAGTTCTCCATGTAAAAATGATCTTTTTCTTTAGCTTTGGTAGAAGAGGCTTGGGACTTTTTACTTGTTTCTTTGGACTCTTTTGAATCTTTCTGACTAGCAATGAACCCAACATACCTAAATTCCTTCTCAATGGCAATTTCTTCTGCAAATTTAAGAGCCAAAGTATCTTTTGTAGTGCACTTGACAAAATAGAAATGTTAGTAGGTAAGGAAAAATATAATAGTGTTTAGTAATAGAATCATGTCGTTGTACATCAGTGGGGAATTTATTCAAAATAGTTGTAAATCTTTGATTGAAATACTTGACCTTCTCTTTATCCCCCATCTTAATATTTCCAAGTTATTTAAGTAACATGGCTAGAGTTTTATCATCAGCAAACTTTTCTAAGAATAATTTTTTAAACTCCCTCCAATTATGGATTGAATTTGGTGGAAGGCTATGGTACCAAACTGATTCTCTACCTTCTAGAGTGTACATAAATAATCTACAAGAAACATCATCAAAACATACATATAGCATCTGTAGATGCAAGTAAAAATCATCAATATGGCCTTTGACCTTCACTTTATTATCAAGATCATACTTTGTAAAAATATTTTCTAGGTGCTTTGGTAAGTGATGAAGATTGCCCAGATGAGCAAGAGGCTCTTGGTCCATCTAATCCAATTAGTCATCGACCATGTCTTCATTCTCCTCCTCCTCGCTCTCCATTTTGGAAGACTCTTCTCCTTCACCATTCAAATACTCATTATTATTAGGTTGTTAGTCTTCCCTTGACTGTTCCTCGTTAGAAAAATGAAACTCTTCCCCATCTCCTTCCAAATTTTCCCCAAAAGGTGGTGGAATATCCCTTTGTTAATGTATCCCTTTAGAAGAATCAGCTAAATCTTCAAGGGTTACATTAACCAACTCTTCCACTAAAGAAACTAGCACACAATGGTGGGTTGTTTCTTTCTTTGTTTTCTTATATGAGGAAGAAAAGATGAGATAGGAAGCAATCCAATAGCTCTAGAAAATTAACGAGCGATAGGTCGAAGTGTCCAAAGTTGATCATAAGTAAATTCATATACAAGCTCTAGACCTTGGTGAGATCACTCTCCTTTCTTAGAAATATGAGTTGGAGTTTGGCTTGGACAATTGTTGCCATGTACAAAAGGTTATTTATGTGAATGTGGTGAGTTGTCAATCATAAAAAGTTTTCCCTCCTTCAGCGCCAGAACTGTTGATGGTTCTAGATGTTAGCAGGGGGTATACCCGATATGAAGTCCTAATTAGACCTCACACCATTTGGAGTAGGATCCTGAATCATAAATTATAGTTGGTTTCCATTATCTAAAATATTTGTTTTGGCTGCAATAAATGACACAAGAGAAATGCATGTACTTTTGAGATAAACAAGTAAAATAGCCTTGTGATGTATTCAATTGCAAAGTGTATAATGGTTCTTTCACTTGAAGGAAAATAAAGTGAGTCTTTAAGAGAAAATTGGTAGTAATATCCTAATAAAGACACATGCATACATCTGAAAGAATCATTAGTAATCTTGTGAAATAGTTCACAAAGAAATAACGATCATGAAAATAAAAGAGGAAAACGATTCAAAGATGCATACTAAAGCCAATGAAATAGTTCATTTTCATTAGTATGTGTTCACATAAACATACATCACAAATAATGAAAGAATAGTCTCATAATAATTCACAAAATATGCATAAAAATGTGCTAGCTCCAAGAGCTTCAAATTATTGAGTGAAAGTTCCAAGATGCACCATTACAATGATATTGCACGGGTTCCAATAGTGAAACATTAAGAAACTACTTGCTTCTCAAAAGCCTAATCTTCTCTCCTATGCCTAGCTTAAGAGGCCAAGGTGAAAAGTCCTTTGCTTGAGCTATTTGGGTGTATATATAACAAATGAGGTGACTCTCCACCTCCCTTGTGACTCTTCAGCTCCCCTCATGACTGTTGAGCTTCCATGTGACTCTTCAAACTCCTATGAGACCTTTGAACTTTTACATGATTTTTCACATTTTATGAGTGACCTTTGGACTTCCAGATACTTTAAATTTTCCCACTTTGAAAATTACATAATTTCATCCACAAATGATGTGGAAAAATACAATGACATATAGGACCCTTGAGGTGACACTTAGACAAGCCATGACTTGGCACTACTGACATGAAACTTCATAGTGATGTGTTAATGTACACTTTCGTCCTTTCTTCCATCTTTGTATCTTCATGATAGGTTTTTCACGTACTTCATCTTCATCCTCCAAGAGGTTGGGATGATGTGTAGTTCTCTATGTATTCTTGACTTTCCTTCTTTTGTTGTGGCCTGGTGTCCCTTCATTTCTTGTTTAATGATATCCTTGTATCTTCAACTTCTCAAGTGTCTCCTTATACGCCCTCCTTGGAATCCTTCTTCAGCATCATCCTATCATGACAATATAACAACACATGCAGATGGAATTCACTCATGAAAAGATGGCATTACTCCAAAAATATCCTAGTCTATCTTGTTCTTCATGCATCACAATGATTGATCTGGGACAAAGTTTAAGATTGAGGAGGAGGCTCAGGGATTGCGCAATGCAAAATTCTAGAGGGCAGTGATGAGGTTTGGTAATTATGACTACGTAATGTGCAGTGGCTGAAGGAATAGAAGGCAAGACAACGCAGTTGAGGGATTCAATGATTTAGTGAGGCAAGATTGCTCACTATGATTGAACAGTGTGAAATTATAGAAATACTGAGTCAAGTGATTGCATAGTTGCGCAAGTTAAGGACCGAGATAGACCTGACTATTGACTGAAACTGTGTAGTTCACAGTGGAAGACTAACTAGGATAAGGGTTGTGCAGTTTTCAAGTGTAAGAGGTAGAGACTGGGCACTAGGATTGCATAATGCACAATCCTTGGAGGAAGTGACTACATAGTGCACAGTTCCAAGAGGAAAGGATGGATGACTAGGGATTGAGACTATGTAGTGCATATTTCAAGAAGGTGGGATGATGAGTGGTTGGTTAGGCAATATGCAAAGAAAGGAACACTTCAGAAATTGACTAAGTGTGGGATCAGTGAGTCGAAAGATGAAATCATAACATGTAACAAGGCTTGAGCATTATCACACACTTACAAACGATTAACCATATGCCAATATAACACTTAACACCCAAAATCAACATGCATCCATTGAAATGACGACAAAATGACACTTACCGCCAAGGGCGACACTTAAGATACACTTTGTCACACTAGTGACGTTTGTGACAAGAAAGTACACAGTACTTAGGGAATGATACTAATGCATATCCCAATGATATATAGGATCCATTAGTACAAAAAAAACACCTAAGTTTACTCTTAAGGATGTGTTAAAACTCCCTTTCACTAAGTGCAACACTTCCCTTACCAAAAGACGACACTTGGAATTTCTTCACAAAGGGACCTAGAAACTTGGAAAATAAACATAGAATGTATTTTATTACTAGAAATGAAAACTCACATGGTTAAAGAGAGCCTCCAAAGTTTGAATATAAGCCAAAAGTTGGAGGGTGTTGTAGTAGCAACAACACCTTAATAATTGGAAAATGATATTGGATGCACCTGAAATCAATCGAGCAACAAGCCAAAATCATTTTGGTGAAGGGAGAGGATACAGGAGCCTAAAAACACCATATACAACCACTACCAAAGTATTTATTATCGATGCAACAGGCTTGTGTAGTGTGTAAAAGGCTTCCATATATTCACAAAGGGATGACGCATCATGAAGGTTATGAAGAGGTCTAAGAAGCCTCTCAAGAACTACAATGTTAGTCACCAGTTAAAGGATGTCGTGTATTAAAGGCATTCCCTAAAATAATAGCTCCAGGCATAAGAATCAACAACAACCAAAAGTGGTCCTTGTATATGCATTAGAAGCTGAGGAGCCACCACAGTTTGAAATATTTTTCCATATCTCCATTGTCCATGATGCCTTATCTTTGATACTTACGAATTTAAATGTGATGAACAATGAAATTCCAAGTTATACCATCATCAATTGATAAATCTTGCTGTGTCGATTCCAATAGTAGGTGGAATGCCTCATAACTCCTCATGGTTGAGGAGATATTCTTGCTCAAAATTTGTGCCCCAAAAGTGTGGTTAAGGTCCCCAAATTTGAATGATCGAAGGCAACTTGTTGATTGGTTAAACATTGGCTTTTCATTGAAGACATTTTAATTAAATTATGTGGGTCTTATCATCCCTCCAATTAAGGAATTATCTTAACCAAATCAACGAGCTAAGAAGGATTTTTGTTTTATTGAGGAAACATTTTAGTTCAAGTCATCTCCATACTTAAAAATTAAAATTTGAATTTCAAAGTGTTCAAGCTCAGGTTAATTTTTTAATTGAATATTCAAATTTAAATGTTGGTCCAAGTTGACCCTCCTCTAAAAGCTTCTTCATTTAGAATAAATATGAGTCTTGTCTCTCCTCCTTGGGTATCAAATTAACACGCCAATCTTAAGCAATCTTCTGAGGACAAGGAAGAATGTCTACTCAAGCAACAAGCTGAATTAAAAGAGGAGGTTTCCTTAAGGCTTCTCTAATCCAATATTGAAGCTCTATTGATCAAATTTTGAGAAATTTAAGATATTTCTTTTTACTTCTAGAATGAGCACGCTTAAGGAGCTTTATTGGCATTTTTTTCAATTGTGATTCCTTGTTCTAGCTTAAATTTGGACTTATGATCTATGTTTTATGTTGGGAGTGGTCCGAGTGTTGCAACCCTTTCTTATACTGTAATATACCTCTTCTTAACATTTTTTTTGCACTAGGAAAATTATTCCCTATGATAAAGTGATCACCATAATTGTTACATTAATTCCACATGTAATTTTCCTGTATTGATATTTTCATTTCCCATCCTCTACTGTTATTTAGGATTTGAAACTCATTACAATTGTCACCTATATAATCTTCTCACTTTGGTTTGAAGGACATTGATATTCATCACTCTGTATTCTTCAACATTTCTATAGGTCATTGGACATCCAAAGATATTTTATAATAGTTATTAATATATTCTCATTGTTATACGGAATTTATACCTATAGATAAGTATATCTTCCCTAAGTGGGTAGTTACACTTAGAACAACTGAAGTAAAGATGTTTAAACTTTTCCTACATTAAACAGATAAGATAAAGGAACTTACTTGTGATCCTTTGCTTCCTTTGATCTCCTTTGAGTTGCTCCTGTCACTCCCGCTCAAACTGAATTCACTCAATTGGTACCTGCCAATAGAAACAGAAGACGACAACAATCAAAGCATATGATCTATTTATTGTAAACAAATGGAATCGACAACATTTGAACATACATTGATCATATATATAGACAAAAGTATTGGAAAAGGAACAAACAAATTTATTGATTGATAGAAGGAGAAGTTACACCCAATGTGGTTCGATCTCGTGTCACTCATCCAGCTTAGTCCAAACCCTCATCACACCAATAGAAACATCAATCCAGCAACATAACATTACTTAATAATGATTTCAAGTCTCTAAACCAATTGTATTTCTCTATATTATCCATCTCTCTTGGCTCTATGATGGGAGACCAATTTATAGATGAATGCAAGTGGTTTTGTCATTAATATGGCATTGAATGGTTTTCCATAATTGGATGATTAGTTTCCATGTTCAAAGAGATGAGAGGATAGAGGATTAGATGATCCAAGGCTAGCCTAAGTTGAGCTCATCTTGATAGGATAGGATATGGGTTCCTTATAGAAGGCTCTAGAAAGGAGGATATACTCAAGATCCAATGAACATTTTGAGGATTATCACTTAGCGCAAGCTTGAGTGGGCTTAGGTGCTCTACAACGTAGCCTTGAATGGGGCTATCTACTTTGCAGAGCACTTACCCCTGACCAGGGGTGCGCTGGTGACCTAAGGAAGCACTTTAGCAGGGTTTGAAGTCAGGAAAATCCAATGGATGAAAGCACTCAATGAGGTGGCATGTATAGGGCATGTAGCAACTAAATTAGGGTTTGATAAACACTATTTACACTGATCTAATTGTTGAGAGTGATGTGCCCAAATAAACCTGTAACAGCTACCCCCTAAAGCATGAAATCAAAAATGATAATGTTGAGTGATATGCTTTATGATGTGATGAGGAGGATCTAAAGCAGGCGGTGCCCTGCATCAATTACCATACATAATATCATGATATCTTTGAATTTTTCATGAATTGCTAAGTAAAGGCATTCCCATGCTCAAACTATAAACTTTTCATTACATGTACATAAATCAGATAGTCGTCTACAAATATAGATCCATAACTATCTATGTAAAGCCATCGAACAGATGATTTAGTACTCTCTTGAAATCGCAGCCCGAATGGATGAGACTAGATCTCGGTTCTTCTATATCGTTCAATCGTTTACTCAAGTACGAGTCTAAGCATGTAAAAATGTGATTTGAAGTCGAACATGAGGAGACACCATCTAATTACTAGCCAATGATGTAAGCTGTTAACAAACGTGAGAGAGATCACCAATAATGATAATGATTCTCAAGGTACTAAAGTACATTCTGCATGGTGTGAATAGATGTTTGATGTCGAACACCATACAAAGTCTTTCAATCGAAGGCGTGTGATGTCAACCTATCGCTAGAAGTGAGAAACTTGCCATTGATGTATGCAAGTCTCAAGGTTCTGGAAGGGTTTTTCTAAATCAACTTCATAGATAATGTGCTTATGTAGACAAGAAGCGACTCGTCACAGGATGGCCTTGATGTATCCCCCATAAACGACATGAAACGAGTGTAATAATTTTGAAGATAGAATGTGACTGATGACACAATGTTCAGGAATGGCGGTCATGAAAATGAAGGTTTATGACTATTACAAAGGATGAAGTTTACTGAGTGACTTCTCTTGAACATGTCAGCGACACTAAATGAATTGGCAGCATTGACACAAAACCAAAGTGATGGATGGTGTGATAGACAATAGGTATGATAACCATCAAGCAGATAACCCAACCCAAACAGTCACAGAGATGAAGTGCAAGTGTCATGTTCAAGAGTGACTTTCTACCATAAAGTGATTTATCCCTTTTCCCATTTTCCCCAGTCATTGTTGACCAATACCTCTTTATTTTTTTAACAAGCTTGAGGAGGATAACATATGCTTGATGTATAATCCTACCCTTCAGGTGAATCCATCACTATGTGATGTTTTAACGAGTCTAGCGAAGGTGCAACTCAGTCTTGTCATGATGGACAAGTTTGTTGCTATTTGATGCTTTAACGAGTTTAATGACAATGAGAACTCGGTCCTTTTTATGTTTAGAGAGTTTGAAAAGGGAGAAAAAGAAAAATCCACAAGTTCTTTTTTGTAAATTTGTCTCCCAGGTCTGAAAAAGCATAAAATAATACAAGAGAGAACCTATTGACCATGTTCAATCAACATATTCCTTTTTCATAAGTAATCTATCTCAGTCCGAAAAAGGGTTAAACTTATACTAAGTAGATGTCGTTTCCAATCCATTACGAGTTGAAAAGGACAAGCACCCGACAATCTTTTCATATTTTGAGAGTCTAAAAAGAGTTGAAAGAGGACTCTAGGGGGTTCCTTTTTCGATGTTTAATAGAGCTCGAAAAAGAGATAAAAGTATGCTCTGTGGTCAAAAGTACATTTTACGATCATGCACATCAAATTCACTATGTTAGCTATAAACTTGCTCAAAAAACCACCAAACGGATTAAACATACATGTTTCATTGGTAAAAATAGGTAAAAACTATAGTTTATTCATTTAATAAACATGAAATAACTATAAAACAAGAATTTACCAAATCATTTTACCATTTGACATTTACCATTTAGTTTTGTGCTTTGAACTAGTTTTTTACCTCAAACTTCAACAGTTGATTGCGGGAGATTCTATGGATCATTCTTCATGTCATTATGACCAGGTAGGAGATATACCTCTTCTTTTTCATTTAAGGTCATTTTTTTTCAATTTCAGGCAAAATTTTTAGGGCCCTAGGGTGAATATACCATGCCTTGGGATCAACGCACCCTTATGCATCGAAAATTGTGCTACAAAGTAGTCAAACAGAAGGGAAATTTCTCTCCATTGCACTATCTACATACCAAGGGTGCGTTGGGCACACTTTAGAATTTTGATTCATCATTCTTACCCAAAATATCTTCAGTTTTTTACATGAAATGGATCCTAACTAAGCTTATGGTGTGATTTCAGACTTTGATCAGATCAGAATGTCTATCACATGGCATGAAAGAGAACATGAAGAATAGGATATGGTTGCCCTAAATGATCCTGGTACTGTTGAGGCCCTCAGAAATTGTGGGTTACTCAAATATTGCGAGCTATCCGGGATGAGGCAACAATTAGAACTATTGCAGTTCTTGGTTCATTCATGGGATCCAACGGAACAGGTTTTTCACATAGGGGACAAAGTGTATTAATCGATGATATTTACTTTCTCACAAGATTGTCAAGACGTGGTGCCCCCATTTCTCTTCCAGGTCCTACCTGTGGGGGTGAATCAGTGAGGGACTACATTTGACAATTCTACCAACTAGGTACATAGCCTAGCAAAGATGGAAAGATAAACATCAGGGATGTTTGTGATTTACCTTTGTGAACAATCCTCTTTACTATCACAAATTTGGCAGGTAGTGTGACACTTCATGTCGCGAATAGATCATACATGCAGTATGTGCTCAAGTGTCTTGAGACGACTATGTTCAACTAGTGTGGGGCAGTACTCTCTTTGATGAAAGAGCAGTTGATTAAAGTAAAAAGCGGTAGGACGAAAAATTTCAGCTATGGATTGATCTTGATTGCTTTTACTTTCGATAGAATTCCATTGGTGCAACCTCATCATGTGACACTAAGTTTAGCTAGTCCTAGATATCCATGGATGCAGAGATAGGTAGAGTTGACGGCTAGACATGCTAGTCACTCATCAATCTCATTTTATACTGCATTCTTTAGTTCGCTCCATCGACAACATATTGTCATAAAGGAGCATCCATATGCAAGGATGTATTTTCGTGGATATCTAGATTTGAGATTACCAGTGGGCGTTCAATGGGGTGCTATTGGTAAATTGTTTTGACCATGTAATTTTTATTTTTTGAGTTTTTACATGTTTTTGTGTTTTTTGATGTTTCCAAGGCTAAACTAAAAATGTTCTCATGTATACAAATGTTGGCACTGTTCAACCAATGGGTCATCAACAGGAGGTGGGTGAACCAACGGGGAGAAATGTCAGAAGAGCAGTTCTCCAAGATTTAGATATGATCAAGACACTGGCGGAGTTGAAACATCATATAGAGGGGTTAACCATCGGTATACCGGATGTTCGAATCGAGGAGTTACCGATGAGACTTCAACACCATACTATTGGTGTACCTAGTCATTGGATGAGGCTATTACACATGATAGCTCAGGTAGTGACATGTTATCATGAGCATCATTAGATCTATTTATGATGATTTACTATATGAAGTTTGAGGTTTTGAGGTTAGATGACCAACATGTCTTGTACATAAAGTTTTGTAAGAACTTTAAACATCTATTTATTTTACTTTCAGTGTTTTTGTATGGTTATGTGTAATCCTATTCAAATGTTGATTTGAATTGAAAATTTACTCTTTACATATGTTGTAAATGTTTGTTTACCACGTAATTCACTAAAGAATCAGTTAGTGTGTTAAAGTTTCTGGAAATGTGTTGATACTCAATGTAATCAAAATGTCTTTCTAAGAGACTAACTCTAAGGAATATACGATGAATAGTTGGATTTCGGAAAGTATAAACATTTGTAAGTTGTAGTATGACAAGTTGTGAATCTAGCCTAATGATGATTTGGTGAATTCCAAGTGAAACGGAATCAGATAGGAGTTTGATCAATGCACTATACTCAACGATATTGTTCGTAGAACAGTCAATACAAATCCCTTGAAAACTCACCAACTCACCACTTGGAGCGAATATGGCCCATGCTACAAAGGATAGGTTCTACGTACTACGACTAACACCATCGACATAACCAACAATTGGTTCCAAATATTCTAACATCTGCAACAAATGCAAAGCAGATTACTAACCACATAAAAACTCTAAAAGTCACACTGTGACACACACACACAATCAAAGCATATGTATAGTGTTTTTACTACACAGTAAGCGCCTTTTGCAAAAACACGCTTGACAATGTAGGGGTCCATCAATAGTGGTTCAAATTTTCTTGTTCCTAATTTATCGGCTTCCTGATCATAAAGCAAGACCAGGGCTCCTTCTGAGAATATGTGAGGCTTGACATTATGGTCATATTGCACCTTAATTCGTTTCTTATGTGCTTCGTTGGCCAATACGGCTTTGCAATGTGTTTCATCTAAATGGATGAGTTCTAAGAAACGTGCTTCCTCATCAGAAGTGTCAAGTAACAAGTCAATTGCGAGTTTTAGTGATGAAATCTCACATTGTATTGGTAAGATTACCTCAAGACCATATACCAATTGGAAAGGTGTGAATCCAGTTGTGTTTCTTAACGAGGTTCAGTAAGCCCACAAAGCTGAGTACATGATCAAATGCCAGTTTCTTTTATGAACTCATATAATTTGTTGAAGCATTCGCTTACGGACTTTGTTGATGGCTTCAACTTGTCCATTAGCCTATGGATAATAAGGAGTAGAACTATCATGTGAGAGTCCTAACTTGGCAGTTAATTCAGTCATCATGTGATTGTGAAAATGCGAACCATGATCTGTAACTATAGCTTGCGGTACACCAAACCATGCAACCACATGGTTGAAGAAAAAAAGTGCAGTGGTCTCACCACTGTTGTTTAATGTAGGAATAGCCTCAGCCCATTTCATAAAATAGTCAATGGCGACAATAATATACCGATGCCCCTGGTCGAGTGAGGGTTACATGTCATGAAATCAATGCCCCATTTTGCAAATGGTCCAACAACGATGACAGGATGCAGTGGTGCAAGTGGTAATCAAGTTTTACGTTAAAAAATCTAGCATGCATGACAACTTCTAACAACAGTAATGCAATTGTTAAATATGGTAGGCCAGAAGTAACCAGCCTGGAGAATTTTCTATGCGGTAGTATAACCAGATAAATGTCCACCGCAAGCACCAAACTAGCAATCATTTAGAACTTTCTCGGCCTCCTCATGTGTGAGGCACCTACGAAAAATCGTATCGATACCGGGACGGTAAAGGGTGTCACCAATGATCAGATAATCTTTGGCTTAATATCGAATACGTCATTGTTGCGAGTGAGAGGTATCAAACTGGAAAGTTTGGGTTTAGAGATAGATCAATATATCTCCATACCAAGGGTCAGATGATGAGATCAGAAACAGAGACTCATCTAGAATTGATGGTTCCATTATTGAGTCGATGGCAGTAAAGAGAAGGTTGCAAAGAAGCTTGACAAAAACTAGAGATTTCTTTGACTTGGATTTGATGAATTCCAATTCAAATTCATGCAAAATGATGATCGATTTTGAATATTTGCCCCCCAGCAATTGACATGGCAAGATGTATGTCATAGGGTTGCAATATGAAATGACAGTGGTCTTACGGAGCAGGATATAATGATGAAATCTTTGTACAGCTTGAACGGAAGCCAAAGCTAGCTTCTCTACGTAAGAATACTTAACTTCTATATCATTGAGGTTACGACTCAAATAATAAATCGAACGTTCAATCCGATCTTATTCTTGGACTAAAACCATAGCAATGGTTGTATCTACAGGGGCGAGATACAGGAAATAGTCATTATGATAATTAGGGGAATACATTAATGACGCTCATATTAGGGTATCTCTGAGAGCATCAAACGCAGCTTCTGGAACCTGGTCCCAATGGAAGGGAATTCTATTTTTCAAAAGATGAGTAAATCCCTTAGCCATTTCGGCATAGTTGGGAATGAATCTCCTTAGAAAGTTAGCCTTCCCTTGGAGTCTCTGTAACTGAAGTAAATTGGAAGGTGGAGGCAGATCAAGAATTGCCTTAACCTTCAAGGGGTGGAGTCAAATTCCTTCTTTGGACACTACGAAACCAAGAAAACGACCAAAACCAACACAAAACATACATTTACGTGGATTGAGTCAAATTTTGTAGTATTGGCACTGTAAAAAGATAGTTCTCAAATGTCGCAGGTGATCAACTTGTTTTTGTGAATGAGCAAGTAAGTCATCTAGATAGAGTTTAACTATGTTTTTGATGTGATGGAAGGCATAATTCATTTCCCTCTGAAAATTTGCCCGAGTGCTCTTCAAACCAAAAGGGAGTTTCCTATATGTGAATGTTCCCTAGGGACAAATAAAGGCAGTTTTAGATTAGTCTTCTGGGTGGATATTGATCTGATTATAGCTGGAAAATCCATCCATAAATGAAAATATTTCACATCCGGCACTTTCATCAATCATCTGGTCGATAAAGGGAGTGGGATAGTTTTCTTTTGGAAAAGCATGATTAACATCCCTATAATCAACACATATTCATATTGTTCCTTGTTGCTCCATGACAGGAACAATATTGGAAACCCAATCGGTAAGAGGAATGGGATATATGAAACCAGCATGCAAAAGCTTTTCAACTTCTGCTTTTATGGCAACAACCTTCTTCGGATGAACAGGAAGGAGGCATTTTCGTACCGGCTTGACATCAGGATACATTTTAATCTCGTGTTCAACTATACTAGAATCAATACCCGGCATTTCCTCATATGACCAAGAAAATATATCGTGGAATTCACAAAAAAAGAGAACGATAAGTTTCAAGTTCTGATGGAGAACAAGATTTTCCAACATGGATGTTTTCTACAATTCCAGGTTTGGTCGAAATATTGATAGAAATTGTTTCTTCGATATTCGATAAGTTTCATTCAGAATCGACTGTGTCTATAAATACAGAATTCGAAAGGAGATCAACGATTGAAGGGTGATTTAGTTCATTTGGAATATCTTCTATGTGATCTGGAAGATGGGATCGATGATGATAATCTGCCCATGGTTCTTCTTCTGTCATCATTGATTGGATGATTCCTTCATCAGTAGAAAATGTACGTGAAAAAGGATCAAAGGAAGTACCATATTCTAATGAACGATCAACCCATACAGTTGGTGATGATGGATTTGGATTTGTTGCACAAGCCAAAAAATTGATTGCTATGCGAGCTTAATTGGGCTTAGCGGCATGGTTTCATTACGCATATCAACTTCGAAATTATTGGAAATCTTCCATGAGTCAGATGAAGTGGAAGATATCATGTTACAGGTCTCAACTTTTGCAAATTTCATCGTTTGTGATGGTGATGGTAGCGAAAAGGTGCCCATTAGGGAAGAATCTTTGAAGAGACCTACTCCGATGCTCTTAAGAGATAACGGAGGTCCATGAACTAACGAAAAGCTTCCAGTTGCCTGTGAACTAGAGGCAAAGAAGGCAAGTTGATCAATTACTGTGATTTCGCCTTTATGAGGGAAAGTGATCATATGAAAGTATGTCGAAACCACATCAGCCATAGAATAAACCCATGGTATTCCTAGTAAAATATTGTAGTCAAGGGGTTCGTCAATGACCTCAACTTCAACAGTTACAGTTTTGCCCCTAGTTCTATCTGTAGGTTACTTAAAATTCCACAAGGTGTATAAGTGCGACCATCAAAAGCTTTTAATGTCGTAGGTGATCATGACAAAGGCAGTGAGCCAAGTGTTTTCCATGAATTCATTGACATGATACAAGTAGATGCACCTTTGTCAACAATGGTTCAGTGAATGAGGTGATTTAAAGCATTTATTTGGATCAAGAATGCTAACTGTGCTGGTAATTGTGGCGTATAACCTGCATGGTTAAAAATTACAAGATTGGAATCCGTCGGATCAATTCCACCAATTGTTGACAATAAAGCATGCTTTTGGGAGGGACAATTTTGAAGCACCTCAAGCATCGACATAGTAGAAGGTGACTGAGCCAATATTCTACGATGTTATAGTTTTGCACAGCTCAAGCTCAAGGGTTGAATGTAGATTTATGAACAACTCCCTTTGGTGGTTTTATTGTTAACTCTGGTGCAATGGCTAGTGGAATGGATTCAGACGAAGTCGAAGTATTGGGTTGATCTGTAGCCTGGTTATTTGACGACGACGGAGGATTACCGTAATCTTTACTTCGTGTAGTCACCAAAACATCATCTTAGGCTTAGTGGTGGATAGCATAAGCACTTGTGAAATGGAAGCATGATCTGTAGAAACCAAATGAGTCTCTGGGTTTGGAAAAGGGTCTGTCAACACAACAAATGTACTAGAAGCCTTAAGAAGTTATGAAACTTCAGAGTGGTGAGGACAATCTCGTGTAAAGTGCTCCTCATTACAAATTAAGCATGGGTAATGAGGCTTCCTAGCCAGAGAAGAGGAATCAGACGATTACT
Organism: Pinus taeda; assembly: GCA_000404065.3. Classification (NCBI taxonomy): domain Eukaryota; kingdom Viridiplantae; phylum Streptophyta; class Pinopsida; order Pinales; family Pinaceae; genus Pinus; species Pinus taeda. The sequence goes on along the minus strand of APFE030696773.1, from coordinate 43,567 downwards.
CTCGAGGGGGAGAATTTTTTTCTTTTTGGTTTTCCCCTTTTTCTTACTTCCAAGCTACTTTTCATTTTTACCTTTGTTAGGTGACATGACATTTATTTCAGAAGTAAGTGTATTATCAAGTGTATTACAGGTTTGATTTGAAATAGAAAGTGTTTGACTAGATGGTCTACTTTCTGTTTGAGTGCTTGAAGAACCTATCACACCATCATCGACATGAGAGTCCTTACTGGATGGAGGTGGTGGAATGGTAAAAGTTGGTCTAGGTGCATTTGGAATCTTATCATAAAGTGTGCAAGACTAGGTGTAAATCAAGTCTAAGTATTGGGCACGAGCAATTACTTACTCTTCAGTAACAACTCCTCCTTTAGCCACATCCTCGACGATAGATGGCAGCAAGGAATTAATAAACCACTCAACTAAAAGTTGATCAGGAACAAAAAATTTTACCATTCGACGACGACGATGCCACTCATGAATATGATCAGAGATGTGAGTATCAGTGGTCTATTTAAAGTTGGTCAATAGTTTTGTTCCAGTTTCATATATGATGAGCAACTGGAAATGGGTTAAAAATGTAGTGGCTAAGGCTGTGAAGTTGTCAAATGAAGCTTGAGGTAATTCAATATACCACTTTGCAGTCGGACCAGTGAGCGTTCACTGGAAAAGACGTAGTCTTACTAAATCATCATTCAGGGAGTTGGATGAACACCATAAATGAAAAGTCATAACATGATTGGACGGATCTTCTCCAGGGTTTCCATTGAATTTAGGAATATTAGAAGGCAATTTGTGTGGAATCACCGGCCACCAAGGTGAATAAAGAATGGGATCATTGGTAAGCCGATTTAAATCTGGTAATTCAAGTGTTGCGAAAAAAGGCAACTGTCGGTTTAGGTTGGGATGAGTGTAACCAGGGTAAGATGGAATTGCCTAGGCAATAGGCCTTTGCATACCAGCAAAAGGAATATATTGTTGGTAACCTTAATAGGAGTAGGTTTGTTGAGCATATCAAGTATAAGGTTGTTGTTGGGAACCAAGATAAATTTTCTATTGACCAAAACCAGCATAGGCTTGTTGACTAGGACCTGGGGGTAAGCTTGTTGTTGACCAAACCCAGCATAGGCTTGTTGACCAAGTCCAGGATAAGTTTGGCACTGTTAGAATTGTTGTTGTTTGTATTGTGGCTACCACGGTTGTTGATACAATGGTTGTTGCCCACCAGTATAAGTTTGACCAGGTTATGAATAAATTGGACCAGTACAAATCTAAGTCATTCCAGTTAATGGTAAATTGGCATGAGGTTGTTGGATTCCAAACACAAATGGTTGTTGTAAAATAGCCTGAGAAGACCGAGTCTGTAGACCTGAAACTTTAGGGTAAGAGGTTAAAGGATCAGCTTCCAAAGGTTGAGATACAATCAATTGAGCTTGCGACTGTGGTAAAGTCATAACGACAAGCATAATAGGTATGGATGAAACAGGTTTTATTGGTTGTGATGGATACACAAGCCTTGGTTGAACATGCATTGTAGGCTGCCATTGACAAACAGTCGTTCTAGAATAAGTTGGACCTAAAGATGACAGTATACTGCCATATGGTGGCCCCCTAGAGTACAGAGAATAAGCAGATTGGGCATATTGTTCTCCATATGGAGGTAATCCAGTGTTAAGTGGATACACTGGACAGTAACCAGATGGACCAACTTGATATTGACTTGATGGGTCAAACTGTTCAATATCCGTAAGTGAAGAACCAGGTAAAATTCCTCTGGACGACATGGGTGAAGACCATGGACTAGAAGAAACACCAGAGTGAGTTACAGATAATGATTGGTAACCCAGTGGGATGGATGGACCACGATACAAATGTGACTCAGGGATTTTGGTAAGCATCGAAGAAGTAGCAATAGTAGATGTTGTCACAGCTGTAACAAATGATACAGTATGGGATGTTGCTTTAGCCATAGTCAAATGACCCAATAAATGTCCTAATGAATCCACGAGAGTTTGAAAGGAAACAGGATCAAGAGGAGCAGTATAAGTTAACTGAGGAAAAGAAGGATAAAGATAAAGCTCTGGTCCAAAATGAGTTGGAGTTCTAGGTGAAGTTTCTTTTTCAAATTCCTCTTCAATAGCAATCAAACCAGGTGTAGGATTTTACAGTCGAGTTCATAATAAATTTCTGGTGTTTGACTCTGTGGTAAAGAAGAAGTCTCAAGAGTTATAGATGTCTGAGGATAAACTGGTTGATCGTCTTCTGGTACGGGAACAACTTCTGGTTGTTCAACTTCGGGATCCAAGTGTTTTGGTAAAAGAACAACGAGTTCAGGATGAACTTCTTGAACAACTTTTGGTTCAGAAGTAATTTCTTGTTGACTTATGATAGGTTCGGGGTCAACTTCTGGTTGAACAAATTCAAGTTTAGAAGTAATTTCTTGTTGAACAACTTTGGGTTGAGGATCAACTTCTTGTTGGACAACTTTAGTTACTGTTTCACTAAGTTCACTTTCAGTGTCCTCAGGTAATTGTAAAGGTTCCACTTCAGTAGCAGGTAAATCAGTAATAGTAGGAGTAACTGGAATCACAGTACATACCAGTATAAGTGACTCTGGTAAATCATATGAAGAACCATAAGTTTGTGATGTACTGGACCTAGTTAAACGAGACCGCTTTCGCCGACTAGGTGTAGCTTCAGGCAGTAAAGGCAGTTTACTCATTGTCCTACGTGAACAACAAGGTAAAGGTTGATTTTATTCCATGATTGTTGATTGATGTTAATTATAAAAAGAAATAAACAAAAAGAGGGTAATCTAGGCAAAAGAATTACCAAGTAACTGTGAACTACAATATACCGCCTCAAAGGAGCTAGGGACTTAACATACGTGCAGGTAATCTCCCCAAATGTTGTTTTCGGTGTATCATACTATAAAAGGCGGCCGACTTGGTTAGCTATGGATGGATAGCAACCTAATGTAGTCATTCCAAATATACTTGAAAGTATGTGGAGGCATAATCTGTGTTGGCACTGTCTAATGTGAAACCGCAAAGTGAGAGCATTCCCTTATACTTTCCGTACTATAACACTATCCGATATACCCGAAAATACGTGGTCGAGCCATGATATACTTACGTATGTGGAATGAGGTATCACACTCAGAATGTATCGCAGACCATTAGTGACAGTTGCTATGTCCTAGACCTCTAAGTGTCATGCGTTAAGTTACAATGCTCCATTAGGTTAATTGAGAAAAAATTTAGTTGATCTTGTTTAAAAGTTTGTCTTTCAGGTTCACCACATGATGTTTCTGAAATTCCTAGAATGCAACTAAGAAGAGAAACATTCTTTTCATTTGATTTAAACAATTAAAACCGTAACTAAAAGCGATAGAGCAATCAGAATCTATAAACAAAGAGCATAGAGCACATCTAATGCAACTTTCCCTATACCATTCCTACAAGCACACACAAATTTCTAAATGCATTATGCATGTTTTTCTTTTCATTCCTTTCATGTTTAGATGAACATAAAGAAACTAAATGCACAAACGATCAATCAATTATTTTCACAAGAAACAAAGACTTTACGACAGTTTCTTTTTCAAAGAAATGAAGACTTTACGACAATTCTTTTTCAGAAAAGTAAAGACTAATCAATGTAAGCTAACTTTGGGATTGATTCGAAAATGATAAAGAAAACATAAACAAACACTGAACAAACAAAGCCAAAGTGGGCATGGAAAATAAATTCTAATTTGGACTTCAGAGATAGAGAAACATTGACCATTCAGCAAACAATATGTGAAACAATTTGGAAAAAATCAAGAAAGAAGATGGGTTTTTGGCTTGATAGGGACCAGCGCAGCCCTAAGTGGGAGACAATGCATTACAAAGCACTATCTCTAGGCTAAGGCTGCTCTGTAGAGAACTGTGTCAAGAACAACAATGTGTTGATGCCAGAGAGCACTATCAACACACAAATAAGCACACATTTTGACCAAACAAGCTTCAAAATGATTGAATATAGGTAAATGAACTCAAGAAAAGTCTACTGGTGTTTCGAAGACAAGGGATAACTACTAGGAATGATAGTCGTTCCCCAGTATATTTGCCAATTTGTTATACAGAATTTATACCTACGGATAAGTATATCTTCCCTAAGTGGGCAGTTACACTTAGAACAATTGAATTAAAGATGTTTAACCTTTTCCTACATTAAACAGATAAGATAAAGGAACTTACTTGTGATCCTTCTCTTCCTTTGATCTCCTTTGAGTTGCTCCCGTCGCTCTTGCTCAAACTGAATTTTCTCAATTGGTACTTGCCAACAGAAACAGAAGACAAAAACAATCAAAGCATATGATCTATTTATTGTAAATAAATGGAATTGACAACATTTGAACATACATTCATCATAGATATAGACAAAAGTATTGGAAAAAGAACAAACAACTTTATTTGTTGATAGAAGGAGAAGTTACACCCAATGTGGTTCGATCTCGTGTCACTCATCCAGTGTAGTCCAAACCCTCATCACACCAATAGCAACATCAATCTAGCAGCATAACATTACTTGACAATGATTTCAAGTCTCTAAACCAACAGTGTTTCTCTATATTATCCAGTTCTCTTGGCTCTATGATGGGAGGCCAATTTATAGATGAATGCAAGTGGTTTTGTCATTAATATGGCATTGAATGGTTTTCCATAATTGGATGATTAGTTTCCATGTTCAAAGGGATGAGAGGATAGAGGATTAGATGATCCAAGGCTATCGTAAGTCAATATCATCTTGATAGGATAAGATTTGGGTTCCTTCTAGAAGGCTCTAGAAAGGAGGAATATACACAGGATCCAATGAACATTTCGAGGATTCTCGCCCAATGTAGGCTTGAGTGGGCTAAGGTGCTTTGCAATGCAGCCTTGGATCGGGCTACCTACTCTACAAGGCACTTACCCTTGACGAGGGGTGCACTAGTGACCCAAGGAAGAACTTTAGCAAGACTTGAAGTCAGGAAACTCTCACGGATGAAAGCACTCAATGAGGTGGGATGTCTAGGGCATGTAGCAACAGAATTAGGGTTTGATGACCCTGTTTACACTGATCTGATCATCAGGAGCGATGTGCCCACATAGACCTGTAACACTCATGGAGATTGATCCACAATTTCTAATATTACTTCCACCTTACTTATCTAGTCATTTGACAATGTATAATGTATATATAAAGTATTGTTTTCCTTAAACAAAATAATATTACTTCCACCTTACTTATCTAGTCATTTGACAATGTATAATGTATATATAAAGTATTGTTTTCCTTAAACAAAATAGGTGTTTTTCATTTGTTAACATATTCATATTGTTTATGATATTCTTTTCTTTATTTTCCTTATACTTTGAATTACAATATTAAGGTACCATTTGCATTATATATGTTGTCTAGACGAATTATTCATGTCTTATCCCTTGAATAAACTTGCATCTTGTCACAACCATATCGATAATACACCATACTCATTTGTTTGGGTTGAATCGAATCCATTCACAAATATTAAAGGTTATGTTATGGGTTTACAACTCCCATGTGGTATTATTGTTTTCAAGGTTCAATTTCTAATCAAATTTATAATTTATGGGTTCTTCCATGGATATCTTCTAGTCTCTTCCATACTGATTACATGTCAACTCTATGAGATTCCATTCCTGGTCCTTTTCACCTAACGATTCAACGATCGAGATGTGTTTTGGAAGATCAATGGTGTTTAACAGGTTTAGGATTTTATTATCGCTTAATGACTTCATTGACAGGCCCTGTCGGCTCATTCATTTCCTCTTTCTTATTCTGAAAACCACCCCTCTGTAACAAACCCTTTAGAAATTATGCTTCGAATCAATGCAACGGAAACACTTAAAACTTCGTTGCCTCTCTTTGTCAGGTTGATAACTTTGTCAACATGCAATGGAACAATTGTGTTATGCAAGGGTTGTAATAGAGATATCTTGTATCTATTGGTATGTTATCTTTATCAAGTTCAAACTGTATTTAATTTTCATTATAATCATTAAGGTTTCAAACTAATTCCTTTGTCATCTCTCTTTTAACGGGTGCGCACTAAGATTTCATGGGTTGCCTGGTCAAGGGTTTGTGACTAGATTTTTTGCCATTAAATTTTGAATCTCAATTGGAGTTTGTACTTGATCATTTGTCCTTACTCCTGTGTCTCTGAATGACAACATCCTTTGGTAATTTTCTAGAACAATTTTTACTTATTGTTAGTTCTCTTTCAAGGATTTCTTACTATTCGCTATGGTTCTAACTGTTTACAATTTGGTGAAATCATAGTCCCTTATTCTTGGTTCCTTCTAGTTATGAAGGTCGTCGAAGTTTCAGGGTTTAATTCCTCTAAGTAAATTTGTGAAATTCGCTTTCCTATTGATTCATTCCTTTTTAACTTTCAAGGTATTTTTATCATAGTTTCTTATTTCGGTTATGCATATACCTGGAAATCATTTCCTAGGGTTTTACCCATTTAATTTCAAGTTTTATTTTATTGTCAGAGTTGATATTTTACAATTTCTTTATAATAATTATGAGAAGTCATTCAAGTTCCTCTTTTATTTCGTTGGCCTCAGGGTCTTTCCTTAATTTTTGAACTTATTATGTCCCCAAACAAGTTTCGGCCCCATTTACTTTAACAGACTGTTTATTCAATTAACATAGTGTATATTTTAGGACCTTGGGTTGTAATTAAACCCTACCTAGTATTGCTATCTAAGTTGTTATGTTAAGAAATTTATATCATGAACCCATATTCTTTCAAGAAAACATTGATGGGTTTATATATATATATAAACAGATTTCCAATTTGAAAGTTAACTTCTTATTATTTACAAGAAATACTTGTATAATATTTCACAACGTGTAATTCTATTATATTATTAATACGCATATTATATTTCAAATCAAGAAAATGATACTCTACTTTTGATAATTAGTTTAACTAAATCATTATCATGCTTTGGCATGTATACGATGTAATTACCGTGATAATTCCTTGACGGGTTAAATCACCTGAGTTTGTTTTTCTTGTTATCTGAATGATTTTTTATTTAACCACTATATTTGGTATTTTCCATAACAATATGGTCTAATTTATTAGCTTATTCATACCTGTGAGGGGTAAAATTATATCATGTTCCTTGCAAAGTGTCGACTCTCTTTTCTTTAACAAAGAATTTGATCCTCTCCAAGTACTCATGCTTTCTTTGTGTACAATTATTTACCCTTGTCTATTAATTATTTTCCTTTGCATTTTTTATTTTAAAATTCCTATATTATTTTTAATGGTTTTCGTATTTCTTGTGCATAGAATTATGAAATCTTTATGGGTTTATCTTCTTGATAGGTAATTATGCCATATTCTTTCCTTATCTTTTTTATCATCTTTTCGTCATAACGGATTATTGTATAAACTTAATAGTTTCTTTGCTCTTTATATTGTATATTCAAGAAGATAACCCTCATTTTCTTTCAATGTTTCTAGAATTCTTGATAAGTAAATAGGTGACCGTTGTTGTCCCTATTCATGACAAGATGTCTGAGTTATGGCACAAGGGAGCGGGCGGCGGGGAATTAAGAGACGGGGTATGAGCCAGATCTGGAACGATCTGCCTTAGGCTTAGCATGAGGGCACCAGCAAAGGCAGGAGCCAACAAATTTGAATTTCGAGACAATTATAAATCATAGGGGGGCATCCACCAAACGAGCTATGCTTTTGAGAACAGTAAGCTATTGTGTCTTCCCGCCGCTATGGAACTGTTCATTATCTACACTCAAGGAGTAAGCCTGAGGGTTGTGATATGGCCATTAGAGATGCTGGTGTTGACAGCTACGGGCACTTCACAAAGTTCAGCATTGACGGTAGGGGATGTGCCAAAAATTTGTAGACACGAAGCAAAACTGGTCTGGATGCCGCTGCCTCACCCATGGGTTGGACGACGGACCATGAAAGATAAGGGAAAGGCTGGAAATATGGAGACAAATGGTGGAATTGCAGTTAATAGGTCGACTCTGATGCACCTTGAAGATTGGGATCTCGCGGACAATAGCAATAGTCTTTCAAAATTGCAACAGAAAGTGCGTACAAAAGATATAAATTGGAAAATGGCTGCGTTGGTATGAGGATTTCCCGTATGCGGCACCCCAGCTAGAGCTAAAATCCTATGAGAGGGTGTTCCATGTTAACTGAGCAGAGCAGAATGAGCAGTATCAGTTGCGTGAATTAGTAGCGACAATGGAGCAGGAGCTGGAAGAAGTGTTGCAGGAGACAAAGAGGGAGTAGTGCGTCACTCACAGGAAGCTGAATCGCGGAGCCTAGGTAACGCGTATCGCCACACCGACGAGTGACTTGGGACGAGTCACGATGATTATGTTGGGGGCCTATTGGGTAGCGGAGGTCCCGCATAACAATTTTGGGGCTTAAAGCCTATAAGTTAGGATAATAATATTGGAAATCTCCGAAATATGCAGAGTGCGAAATGTAATAGGTCGAGTCAAAGTGTTGTCCGCCCAAGAAATACTATAGAATAATAGGAAGTAAGACGGCCTACTAGAGTGAGTCTCTAAGGGTAGAAGGTAGTTCTTGATTTGGATGGATTTTAGTGCTATGGGTTTGTAAAACCAATATTTTTTGCGTCTGTAAGTTTGAGTCAAGGGTGTTGGTGAGTAGATAGAGGCTCTGCAGAGGCCTGGTAGAGTCCATAGTTGTGTGCGCGGACCCCTGCAACTGAGTGCGTAGGGTAGATTTGGTTGTATTGGCGAAAGTGTTGAATAAAGATAAGTTGGTTCTGAAATACTGTGTTGATTTTGAAATATTGTGGACCTGGTTAATTTCAAGTTTATATATTTGTTTATGGTTTGAGTTTATGCAAACCTATAACATTTCTGGGTGCACGCACTGGTTATTGTTATTAAATATTTGCTTAAAGACTGTAAGAAGTAGATCTGATCTGTAACAAACTCAGTAATAATAGATATTAAGGATTTGCCTTGTTTCGGATCTGCGCGGAAGCAGAGTAGCGCGAAGCTACAGAATGGTTTGCAAACCCTCGAGACCACATCAAGACATCCCAAGGGTGCAGAAACTTGGTTCCAACACCCTCCCTTGCTACCTCGGGTGAGACCTTAGTCCGCGCTCCGCGGACTATTGCCGAAAGGGCCAGTAGCTGTTGGATTTGTTTGGCTAATAACTCTTCCGAACTTGGGTCAGGGCCCAATAAGCCAACACAAATAGTTGTGAGTTGTTGAGATCATTATGTCATAATGTAATTATTTTCATGAAGCTTTGATGTTGACCTTGGAGTTCCTCTTTCTCGACCATTCTAAATATTTTCCAAAGGCTAATTCGTGATTAATTCAAGACTATTACAAGGTTATCAAGATCGATATGCTTGAAGGACAACTTTGACACTTGGAAGGATATGACTATGGTTTTTCTTTCACTTTCCTTTTATTGGTGTGAGGTAAGGATTGAAACTCCTTGTTGGGCATACATGTGATTCCTCTTTAAGGTTTTGATTTTATTTCATTCCATAGTTGATCTTATGGTTGAAGGCTTTCCTCTTTAGAGAGATTCCTTCTAGCAGGGCTTAGTTTGATATTTTATCTTGACTAAACATAGGGTAATTTTAAATTCTAGGGTTCTAACTCTTTTCCCTAATCCAAAAATATTGGATATCCAACCTAAGAGGAGCATCCATCTTGACCCCAATAACCTTAGTGGAGATAAGGAACTTAAGCCCTAATACAACAACCAACCATTTTTACAAAATTCTTGTTTTGTCCTATTTATTTATATTATTAGAAAAACCCTAAAATGAAAAAAAATAAAAAAAATAGGAAAATCTAATTATCAAAATTAAAAAGTAAACCATGAAAAATATTTCATTTATTGCCTAGCAAAAAGTTGATGCAATACATTTCAAATTTAGACAACTTTCTTGGGATTTGTACAATAATGATAATATAAAGGCCCAAGTAAAACATGTCTCTTGTTTTGTTCTCTAAAGTTTTAACTAGCATAAATTTGAGGGTTTTGAAGGTGTTTTCACAAGTTTGAAATTTATTTACAACAACATCTTCAAAGGTTGGTGTGGCTCGTTGCCTAGAGTTTTGTGAAATAGGTTCTTTCTAACCCTTTAAGCCTTATATTTTCGAGTGTTTTTATTGCAAAACATAATATTCAGAAGAATTTAATGCTATCCCAAGTGCTACAATAAGTTTTACCCTAATTCAAGCACTTTCTATTTTTGACCCCTAAGGAATTGGGCCCCTAATCCATGGAAGTTTAGATCAAATTGTTGTAACTTACTATTTTCTTACATATTAGTCATTTCTAGGATGCATTTTCACTTATATTTCAACCCCTTATGCTGAAGTGCCCAAGGATCCATCATTCTGTTGTGTTTTCACACTTTTAGATTGCTTCAAGGACACTTCAAATCTGACATTTTTTCATTTTTTGGTTATTTTGTAGATATGGAAGTATAAGATTGTTGGAAATACTGAGAGGGGGGTGAATCCGTGTTTCAGTTCAATTCATTAATTTTCAATATTCGTAGCATTAATTAAGATTAACATTAGATCAAAAAACATAAACCAACAACACCATTCAACAATGCGCAATATCAAAGACAATAGACATGAGCTTTTAGGTGAAAACCCTTTTGGGAGAAAAATCACTGAACACTTCTTAATATAGGTCTTTTAAATATTATATCAATAAGAAGTTCCAACTTCTAATATTTTTCAACTACAACTGGAAGGAGACTCCAACCCCCTGATTTATCAACTCCAACTCAAATGACACTCCAACACCATGGTTTACTAGCTCCAACTAGAAGGATGTTCCAATGCCCTAGTTTACTAGTTCCAACTAGAAGGACACCCTAATGCCCTAGCAACACCCTGCCGCCTTGAAATGTTCTTAGTCTCCAACTTGAAGGAGACTTATTTCTCCGCCTTGCACCACCCTACCACCCTTCAATTCACCACACCAGACCACATTTCATAATTTTCAAACTAGATCCACCTTCAACAGCTAAACACAACCATCATTGTCAAATCTAGGCTCATAAATAGTGGTACAAATATTAACATCATATAATAAAATCTCTGTTCATCAAAAAAATTCTTAATAATAACATTGCATTACAAATCGACTACTTTGTTCACTATCCAACCACTGCAACCATCACACTATCATGCAATCTGCAACTTGTACCATACGACCTACAACCACTACTTTACAACTTGCAATTCTTTTCAATGTGATTGCAACCTCTTGTCACTATACTACCTATCACCTAGCACACACACATTGTATTGGATGTTGCCCATGCTTAGCGCAAGTTCATCAATCCTATCAATCAAACCCTCTCCTTAAAACCTGTTGTGTCAATAAAACCAAAGACTCTATACCCTATTCATAGACTCTCAAAAATAGATTTTGAACATTAAATATCTACCCATCTTCGAGCACTGATCATTGTGCATTTTCCAAAACTCAATTTGACTTGAGAATGAGCTCAAGACTCCAATAAAATATTTAACTCAAATGTTAAATTAATTATTAGACAAAATGTTCTTTTTAGGATGCACTAGACAAAATGCAAAAATTCGGTAATGGTGTTACAAAATGTTTTTTCTCCCGCTGACTATTTATTCAATTTTTTTTTTTTCATGAGTAATACAAAATATTAATCTAACCTTATGGTGTTGGGAGGTCGAACTCACAATCTTAGCTCCAATAATTTAATACCAATCGCACTATATGGTATTTTTGCAAATTTGTGCCCTCACCAATTATGTTTATTATTGAACTATAGAATGAAATTTCAAATAGCCACGACATGGGTCCCCGTCCATGGCTAGTCAACCAGCGAAGGCTTCAAGACTGTCAACCATAGCACCACAGGTATCTACCATCACAAGGTCCAAAGCTATCCTCGTGACTTGACCAATCTACATGTGTCAATCTAGGCACCATTCCACGCTGTCCAAATATAGAGTCGTAACTAAATAAGGAAATCCGGGCTTGGATTGATTTTTATACCCTAGCGTTTCCATTTGAAAAATGTCCTTCAAATCATGGCAAATACATTGGACCATTTGGAGTATTATGAATACAGTTGGATGTCTGCAATGAACAATAAAATCGAACAATGGCTCGACTGCTGCTAAGTCATCCGCTAGAATCAAATTCTCTTGACAAACCAACCTTTCGTCAACACTAATTTCTGCCAGAACTTCAGTGATACACTCATACTTAGCACAAAAATCTGAAATATATACAAAATATTTGTTCACAATCAAACAAAACAACGTAATTCACAATTCTATTTGTGATCCAACGCGTCCAAATGATATTATTTGGTATTTGTATCATGCAACGTTTGTATTTGTATCATCGTAGGATCAACATTCAACGTCATCGCAAGATCCAACCTCAGCCCAACAGAAGCCAACTTGCATAAAGATGAAGGTTGAACTATTATAGGTATAAGAAAGGGTCGCAACATTGGAACCACTCCCAGCATAAAACATAGATCATAAGTCCATCTTTAACCCATAACAAGGAATCACAATCACAACAAATGCTAACAAAACTCCTTAAGTGCACTCATTCCAGGGTTAAAAAGAAATATTATAACTCACTGGGATTTTGATTAACAGAGCTTCAATATTGGACTTGCATAGATTTATTTTAAATATGAATCTAAGAGGTAAGAGGGATCTAATTTCTTCATATGCAAATTTTTTTATGAGCCAAATGTTTTGTATAGTTATTTAATTTATATCTATATATTTTGGCCAACATGAGCAAAATTTCAACTTTGATGACGGGCAAACCGGCTTACACATCACACTGAGTTGTAGAATGAGCCTCTTGGCTCAATTAGAGAATCTCTGGGGAAACCTTTTCTCTGAATATGGCCTGCTACTTGAATTGATGTTCTCCCCTATCCTCAGAAGATTGCTTAAGACTGGTGTGTTAATTTGATACCCAAGGAGGAGACCGAGACTCATATTTATACTAATGAAGAAGCTTCTAGAGGAGAGTCAACTTGGCCAAAGATTTAAATTTGAATATTTAATTAAAGAGCTGACCTGAGCTTGAACACTTTGAAATTCAAATTTGAATTTTTAAATATAGAGCCGACATGAACTAAAAAAAATCCTTCTTAGCCAGTTGATTTGGGTAAGGTAATTCCTCAATTGGAGGGATGATAAGACCCACATAATTTAATTAAGATGTCTTCAATGAATAGCCAGTGTTTAACCAATCAACAAGTTGCCTTCAATCTTTCAAATTTGGGGACCTTAGCCATACTTTCGGGGCACAAATTTTGAGCAAGCCTATCTCCTCAACTGTGAGGAGTTATGAGGCATGCCACCTATCGTTGGAATTGACACGACGAGCTCTATCAAATGATGATGGTATCACTTACAATTTTACTAGATGTCACATTTAAATTCCTTATCAAACGAGGAGCATCATGGCCACACCTTATCCTCTCAGGTTTTCTTGACAAGTGGAGTTTCCAATCAATGGAATCTAAATCCAAATATTAAGAGCATTCTAAGGTGACATTGGCATCAATGACAACACCGTTCAACAATCTCCCCCTTTTCATTGATGGCAGCACACATACTTCCCCTACAATTACTGCTTCCCCTGACTTCATGCTTATGATCTTCATTTCCTGATTTCTCTCCCCCCTTGACATCAGTGGCAAAGGGTTATTCCCCCTGATGTAATATATTCCTTTGTCTTCCTACAATAAACTAATTCTATCCCTTTGATAGGCTATGCCTTTCATGGCTTGCCACAATTGAATCTACCTATCAATATGTCTCAACGACAATGAATCCTTTTGCAAATCTTTCACTTTGAATGCTAACTTTTGCCCTTGAAGACTGCATCTGTGATTTGTGAAATTGTCGAAGGATAAATCTTCAATCATCACTACTTAGACTTCCCCTCTTCAACAGTCACAGAAAAGGGAGTCATCAGGTTGGATTCTTCATAATAATGAATGAACCAACTTTACAACCATGTCATCCTAAACCATAATATCCCCCATTTTACTTGTAGATTCCTCAATATTTTGTGACTTTAAAAATCCTGAAAGCATGACTATTGAGACTTGTTCATTCACCCGACCTTCTTGCTTTTGGTTTCTTCTCAAAATCTTCTTGTACCTAATATTAGAGTTCTCCTTCAGTATCTGCAATCATGAGCTATATGTCCATAGTTATGACATTTGAACATTCTATATGCTACCGAAATGATGAAGCAACTTACATATACATTCTATTTACGAATCTATTTGAATATTTGTCTTGTGTTCCGAAAACCTTGCTTCTAGGGATTTGATAATGTCTTCGATAATCATTCTTGTCATGAGATTTACAATCCCTAGCCTTGTGCCCAAAGTTAATACATGAATAACAATAACCAATAAATATACTAGGGTACCTGGATGAAACATTTTCCCTTGATGTTGTTGATCTTTCAAAGACATTCTTACTTGGAGGAGGTACAACCCTTTGTTGATCCTCATCCTTGATTACTTCAACATCACTTCTTTGAGCATCAACATTTTCAACCTTCTTCTGTCCTTCACCTTGTTTTGGATTTTGAGAGATCTTGTTGTCAATTTTGATCTATGGGGGCTTAGAGCTTGTGCCTTTACTGCATGGATCTTTACGTGCTTTTTCCTTAATCTTGAACTGATCAATGACATGATATTTCCTTTTGACATCTTGCAATTTCTCCTTTTTCCATTGCTTAGGCCAGTTTATTTCATCTAGAGTGACATCAAGTTCCTTTTTCTTTTGACTAATTTTAGTCTCATATTTCTAAATAGATTATTTAGTTGGTTTATCAAGATTTTTTCTTTCTTTTCTGCTTCCTCCACTTGAAGTCTTATAAGGGAAACTTCATCTTCGAGTATATGATTTCACTTCCTTTCTTTGTCAAGATCACATTAGGCGTTGATCAATTCTCCCTTCATGTCGACTATTGCTTCTTCTTCTTCTTGTACTTCATTTGAATTAGAATCATCATCATCTTATTCATCTTGTCATGCATGCTTTTTTGAGTAGAGGTTGCAGAGATTCTTCCAAAGCCTTTTAGCTTATGAGCATTGATCTACTTTGGCTTTCACAAAATCTAGCATAGAACTATGAATGCCATTCATAGCTTTTGTATTGTATCTTTATATTCATTGGTAGACGTGTCTCCAGAAATAATAGAGTGCCATACATCATATTCATGATCTTGCAAATAGGCTTCCTTTCTGGATTCCCGTATTTCATATTTGGCTTCATTGAACTCAGGAGTTGGTCGACCAACTTGATTCACTTCATTAGTTGCAACACCATAGACTTCCTTTGATTGCTTTGAATGTTTGGAAGCCTTCTTCCTTGACATTCCCATCTTGATTCACCTGAGATCTGCCTTCCAGTTGTTAGGCTGCAACTGAAGGAACCTTCTCTGATTCCATTTGTTGGAAATACTAATAGGGAGGTGAATCCCTATTTCACTTCAATTATTTAATTTTCAATATTCATAGCATTAATTAACATTAGCATCAAATAAAAAACATAAATCAACAACACCATTCAACAATGCACAATATCAAAGACAATAGTCATGAGAATTTTAGGAGGAAACCCTTCCAAGAGAAAACCAATGAATGCTTCTTAATATAAGTATTTTAAAGATTACATCAATAGGAAGATCCAACTTCCACTATTCTCCAACTACAACTAGAAGGAGGCTCCAACTCCCTGATTTATCAACTCCAACTAAAAGGACGCTCCAATGCCTCGATTTACTAGCTCTAATTGGAAGGACACTCTAATGGCTTGGTTTACCATATCCAACTAGGACACTCCAATGTCGTAGCACCACCTTGCCACCCTGAAGTGTTCTCAGACTCCAACTTGAAATGGAAACCACTCTCTGCCTTGCACCACCCTACCACCCTTCAATTCATCAAAGTAGACCATGTTTCACAATTTTTAGACTGGATCCACCTTCAACGAGTGGGTACAACTATCATTTTCAAATCTAGGCTCACATACAATCATACAAATATTAGCATTCGATAATACAATATATGCCCATCAAACAACTGTGTAATAATGGCACTTCATTATAAATTGACTACTATGTTCACTATCCAACCACAACAATTACACTGTGTTAAAATTGGAAACCAGGGTAAAACTTCATGTGGGTCATCTTATTCATGGCTGATAATATTTTTATTAGATTCCTCTCATCGAGAGGTGTAGGATTGATATAAAGATCATCCGATTCTGATAAGTATTCATGGAGATATGAATTTATTTTGATTATGGAATTATTATCAAGTTGACCTACAACTCATGTAGGCTTAGAAGCCCAACAGTCGCATCTTTTCAAACATCATCATTTGTGTATAAATACAAGAGGATTTTTCCTCATTTGGACTCACTCATCTCATCACATCTCTCTCTCTCTCTACTGCACAGAAAATAGTCTCTTCTCTACTGCACAGAAAAGGGTCTCCCTCTCACACATGTGAAGCCGGAAGCTATTGAAACTGAAGCTGCAACTGCAGATCCAAAGTTTGACCAGTGTTGACCATCAGTCTCCTCCTTAGAACTGCACTGTAGATCCATCTGGATCTCCTCTGAAAGCTGCAACTTTTGGTGGTGGAATCAAGTCAATTCGACAGACTGTTTGCAAGATATCGACTGCCCTAGTTTGAAGGAAGCTGCTGAAACTAAAGCTGCAACTGCATAAGTAAAGTTTGACCTGCGTGGACTAGAAGATCTCCTTATTTGAACCATTCTGTAGGTTCATCTAAACCTCCTCTGAAAGCCACAACGTTTGGTGGTGGAATCATGCCGATCCGACGGTCGGTTTGTGAGATATCGTCTGCCCTAGTTTGATGATGAAGCTGCTAATGCTGATGCTACTGATCTAGGGTTTGCTACTGCTGATATAAATCGGATTTATTGTACTATTTCTCTCTGCTGAATTATTGAAGATGAAAGAAGATTTGATCAAAGGGTTTCCCCACACATTGTGGGGTTTGTCCCTGGCTAGCTGCCACATCTTGTGTCTCTTGTCTTGGCTTGTTTTTTGTCGATCGTTTAATGTTGTATCTGCACTTTACTTTATGTACATGTGATTGCTAATCTGTGGAATATAATAACAAAAAAAGATAAACTGTTATAAGCATAGAACATTCCATAACTTAACATGGAATTGGAGCTGAGGTGAAGACAAAGCCCGAGCAAGAGCAAGAGAAATCACCGAAGAGAAGATTGGTGAGACTATCCCAAAAGAACTATGGGGTCCTCAATACTCTTTCCTGCCAAAGACAAGCTCCGTGAGAAAGCTGACTGTCATGGATGGAATAAGTTTATCGATCTAACCCTAGAATATCAAGGAGTGTTGGATCATGTAAGAGGCAATATTGTTGAGCTTCCATCAAATGCATCTGCTGCTGCCTGGAACAAATGGAAAAACGGAGAAGTCAAAACAAAGAAGATCATCTGGGACTCTATCGACAAGCACTTGGTGGCATACATCTCTAAACTAGACACCTCCAAGGAAATAGACTGGTGAGTTTATTTAAAGTTAATGATGCAAATCAAGTTTTGTTTCTTATAAATAAACTGAGGGAAATCAAGAAGGGTAAAGATGAGAGTATGCAAGCATACTTCTTAAGAATCACCGAGATCAAGAACAATCTCCTATCTATTGGGGAGACTATTACTGACAGAGAAATGGCACTCACAACTCTTGGAGGATTACCATCCGAATGGTACGTGTTCAGGACCACTCATTTGAACAATAATATAATTCCTAGTTTCGAGGAATTAATGGCTAGATGCATTTAAGAAGAAACAAGGAAAGAAGAGCAAGAAATGCCCATGCCTAAAGGTCCTCCTGCTTCCTTTTCTTCTCATGTTAAGAGAAGAAATAATTCTGGGACTAAATCAAAAGGAAAGGCTGGACCTAAGGGTGGAAAAAGAGGACAATGTTACATTTGCGATAAAGTAGGTCACTATGCAAGGGAGTGCCCTGATAGAAAGGACTCACATTGGGATGATGATCAAAATCCCTCTGATGGCAATCAAAGGAATGACAAATTCAATAGCAAAGGTAAGAGGAGAGCTGGGAATCAAGGAAGAGGACAAGCATTCAAGAAGGCTAGAAATTCCAGGATGTATTAAATGCACCTGTCCTCCGAAAGAACCTAGTGTCCATCTCGGAAATGGAAGACAAAGGCTACAAGGTAACCTTCAGTGATGACAAGGTACATATATGGAAAAATAATGTTAAAGATGCCTTTACTCTTGGGTTTAGTGTTGATTCATTATATCAGGTCGATGGAAGTCCGCTAGGTGTCATGTCTTATGACACATCTCTTCAGTCTGAACTTTGGCATCGGAGGTTTGCTCCCCTCCATTACAAAGCTATACTCGGTGTAAACAAATGGTGACAGGAATGCCCAAATTCTAAGTAGAGAAAGAAGGTGTATATCCAGGATGTGCCAAAGGAAAGCTCAAAAGGGGACCATTCCCCTCAAGCCAAAGCAAGACCTCCGATATATTACAGTTGGTTCACTCAGGGATATCTGAGGCTGGCATTAAGAGGGAGACTACTACACCACATAATCTTGAGTAGAATGGTGTGGTGAGAAGGAAGAACCGTACGATTGTGGAAGCTATCCGGGCCATGCTACATGATCAAAGACTTCCAAAGTTTCTATGGGCTGAAACTACAATCACCGCTGTATATGTACAAATTCGATGCCCTCATCAAGCATTGGGTTCCAAGACTCTCGAAGAAATGTTCACCGGTAAGAAACCTGATGTTTCTCATTTTTTTTGGAAGCCCTGTATATTTTCATGTGCCAAAAGAGAAAAGAAATAAATTGGGTGCATCTGGAAAGAAAGGAATTTTCGTGGGCTATGATGAAAATACTAAAGGCTATAGAATCTATGTAGCCGGTCAAAGGGAAGTCGTGATTAGTCATGATTTCATCTTTGATGAAGATATGGCTCTCAGCAAGGTGGACAATCTTCCGACTTTGAGGAGCTCTCAAGAAGCCGACACCAGGGAACCAAAATAAAATGATGATGAATCAATGCCCGATGTAGAAGAACCCATGGATCTGATTGATTCTCATCCACATGAGCCTTCCTCTTCTAGGAAGAGGCCTTCATGGCTTAGGGGGATACTTGATGATGTTGAAGGACATGCTGCACCTTGAGGAACCTTCCATTAAATTAAGAAACCTAACAGGTATTAGGGATACTTGACCATCATGAGCACAATCATACAAAATGAGCCTTCATCATTCTCAGATTTCGTCAAGCATCAAGTATGGAAGGATGCTATGACCATAGAATATGAGTCTATTATAGAGAATGATGTCTGGGAAGTAGTTCCCAGACCTTGGACAAGACAATTGTTACTTCAAAATGGCTTTACAAGATAAATCATGCAATAGATGGAAGTACGAAAAAGTATAAGGCTCGTTTTGTTGCTTGTGGTTTCTCCCAGAAGGAAGGTATAGACTATGATATTTGCACCTGTTGCCAGATATACGACCATCCACTTGATCATAGCCCTTGTGGATTCACAAGGATGGAACCTACATCAGATGGATGTCAAGACTGCGTTCTTGCACGGTTCGATCAAAGAAGAGGTCTATGTGGAGCAACCCGAAGGATTTGAGATTTATGATTGAAAATCTCATGTATGCAGGTTGAAGAATTCTCTCTATGGGCTAAAGCAAGCGCCCCAAGAATGGTATGAGAGGATCGATAGCTACTTGATGAAGCTGCGATTCACTAGGAGTGAAGTCGATCCTAACCTTTACTTTAAGGTTGAAGATGACAAACCTCTGAGACTGGTGCTATACATGGATGACCTCTTTCTAACAGGTGCATACCCTCTCATTCACAAATGTAAGAGGGAGTTGGCTTCTGAATTTGAAATGAAGAACCAAGGACTTGAAGATGGCAGAAGCCAAGGGAAATTTTCCTATCTCAAGGAAAATATGTGGTGAAGATTTTGAAAATATTTGGTATGATGGACTGCAAGCCTGTGACTACCTCGAGGAACTTAACTTTTAGAAGTTATATGGTAGTGATGTCAGACCAAATTTGGAAAATGCCTCTGAGTGTCAAAAACTCATTCGCGTTGATGTTCTTGATGAACCTTCGTCCGAACATATGTTTTGCAGTTAGCATTGTGAGCTCATATTTGGTTGAGCCTCACTAGTTTGGTGCCAAGAATCTTCTGAGATGTCTTCAGGACACAATCTCTCATGGATTGAGATACACTGCTAGAAATATGAAACTGCATGATTATTCGAATGCTGATTAGGCAGGTAGTGTGGAGGATCATTGGAGCACTTTTAGTGTTGTTTCTCTTTGGATTCTGCTTCGATGTAATGGATGAGTAGGAAGCAGAAGTTGGTTTCCATAAGCACTGCCGAGACTGGATACATATCTACGAGTATGAAATCATATGAAGCTGCTTGGTTGGGGAAGCTCTTTAGTGAGCTGTTTGAACACATACCACTGTGATTCTCTGTAACAACTAGAGGTGGGGTTCGATTACCGAGGAATCATGTATTCGTCGATTTCTCCAGCAAATAGACATCATCTGGAATATGGTAAGTCGATGAGCAAGGAGGCTCCATTGTATTAAGATGATGTACTGGTCGATACACCTTGTCAAAGCCCCGAGGAAAGATCTAATCTGTGATTTTCCCAAATGACTTGGAGTCGTTAAGAAACCCTTGTACAAGGGTCCTGCATGTTGCATACATTGAGCTATGGGAGCTCTGAGGGCTTGCCGTTCTTACTGGAGCAACATACGACCACAAGGTGACTCACCCTCCCCTGGTGGTGCGCACTGGAACAAGATGATTCGCTCTCTTGTGGGACAAGATGATTCGCTCTCTTGTGGAGCAGGATGATTTGATCTCTTGTGTAGCAGGATGATTAGTTCTCCTGTGAGGCCTAGATTGATGTGTTCTCCATGGCAATTGTAGCAGGATTGATGTGTTCTCCTGTGAGGCCTGGATTGATGTGTTCTCCATGGCGATTGTAGAAGGATTGATGTGTTCTCCTGTGAGGACATGATTGATTAGTTCTCCTGTCGAGGCATCCTACCCATGCAGTCTGGGACTCATGGGAAGTACCTCTCATTTGATCAATGAGCAGGGAAATGAAGTTAGGGATCATAGTAGTACCGATGGACGCATCGTTGTATCTACCATATTCTCTACGCTAGGATGACCTCCTTCAATCTGGGATCAATGATACTGGTTTGAGACCAGTGGTAGGAGTTGTACCATACTATGACGTTGACTTCGGGTCGGTTGAGATTGGTCTGGGACCAGTGGTACATATTCTGAGACTAACTTCGTGTTAGTGCAGTACTGGTCTGGGACTAGTGAGAGTGGTACATACTATGACACTAACTTCGGTCGGTTGAGACTGGTTTGGGACCAGTGGTACACTCTCTGAGACTGCGATACTGGTCTGGGACCAGTGGTAGGAGTGGTACTTACTATGAAGTTGACTTCGGGTCGGTTGAGACTGGTCTGGGACCAGTGGTATGCACTCTGAGATTGACCTTGAGTCAGTGGAGGATGATACTGGTCTGGGACCAGTGGAGTTATACTCACTATGATGCTGACTTCGGGTTGGTTGAGACTGGTCTGCGACCAATGGTACATAATTTGAGACCGACTTTGAGTCAGTATGATACATCATCGATCATTTATTCTTCTTCATAATTTGGACAAAAGAAGAGCAGAACAGAACAATGCAAGAGCAGAGTAGAACAGAGCAGAACAATACAAATCAGTATAGGGTAGAACAAGACAAAGCAGAACAGGCAGAATAGAGTAGAGCAGGGCAAGGGTCAGGATATACAGGGCAGTGTATTTGATGGATGAATAGTAACAATCGATAGACAGATTGCAGATGAAGTTCTCTCTAGTTGAGAGGGAGTGTTAAAATTGGAAACCAGGGAAAAACTTCATGTGGGTCATCTTATTCATGGCCGATAATATATTTATTAGATTCCTCTCGTCGAGAGGTGTAGGATTGATATAAAGATCATCTGATTTCGATAAGTATTCATGGAGATATGAATTTATTTTGATTATGGAATTATTATTACGCTGACCTACATATCATGTAGGCTCAGAAGCCCAACAGTCGCATCTATTCAAACATCATCATTTGTGAATAAATACCAAAGGACTTTTCCTCATTTGGACTCACTCATCTCATCACATCTCTCTCTCTCTATTGCGGAGAAAAGGGTCTCCCTCTCACACATGTGAAGCCGGAAGTTGTTGGACTTGAAGCTGCAACTGCAGATCCAAATTTTGACCAGCGTTGACCATTAGATTTCCTCCTTAGAGCTGTACTGTAGGTCCATCTGGATCTCCTCTGAAAGCCACAACTTTTGGTGGTGGAATCAAGTCAATTCGACGGACGGTTTGCAAGATATCGACTACCCTAGTTTGAAGGAAGCTCCTGGCACTAAAGTTGCAACTGCATAAGTACAGTTTGACCTGTGTGGACTAAAATATCTCCTTATCTGAACTGTGTTGTAGGTTCATCTGAACCTCCTCTGAAAGCTGCAACTTTTGGTGTTGGAATCATGCCAATCCGACGGTCGGTTTGTGAGATATCGTCTGCCCTAGTTTGATGATGAAGCCACTAATGCTGATACTACTGATCTAGGGTTTGCTACTACTGATATAAATCAGATTTATTGTACTATTTCTCTTCGCTGAATTATTGAAGATAAAAGAAGATTTGATCAAAGGGTTTCCCTGCACATTGTGGGGTTTGTCCCTGGCAAGCCACCACATCTTGTGTCTCTTGTCTTGGCTTGTTTTTTGTCGATCGTTTAATGTTCTATCTGCACTTTACTTTATGTAGATGTGATTACTAATCTGTGGAATATAATAAGAAAAAGAAGTAAACTGTTATAAACATAGAACATACCATAACTTAACACACTGTCACGTACTCTGCAACTTGTACCATATGACCTGCAACCTCTATCTCACAATCCACAATTCTTGTCAATGTTACTGCAAACTATGTCAATGCATTTCCCATTACTTTTCTCACACACATTGTACTGAAAGTTGTCGGTGCTCAGATCAAGTTCATCAATCTTATCAATCGAACCTCCTTCTTGGAACCTATTGTGTTAATAAATCCAAAGACTCCATAGCCTACTCATGGACTTTCCAAAATAGATTTTGGCCATAAAATATCTATCCACCTTCGAGCATTGATCGTTGTGCATTTTCCAGAACTCAATTTGACTCAAGAATGAGCTCAAGACTCCAATAGAATATTTAAATCATATATCAAATTAACTTATGAAACAAAATTCCCTTTTTAGGATGAGCTAGAGAAAATCCCCAAAATCCAATGATGGTGCTACAAATGTTTTTCTTTGGCTCATTATATTAAAAAAAACTTCATGAGTAATAAAAAATATTAATGTGACCTTATAGTGATGGAAGGTCGAACTCACAATCTCAGCTCCACCAATAATTTAATACTAATTGCACTATATGGTATTTTTGCAAGTTCTTCCCTCACCAATTATGTTTATTATTGAACTCTAGAATGAAATTTCCCCATGTCTGACCAATCAACCAACAAATGCTTCGAGGTTATCAGCCATAGCACCAAAGGTATCGACCATCACAAGGATCAGAGCTATCCACGTGACTTGACCAATCTGCATGTGTCAATCCAAACACCATTCCACGTTGCCCAAATGCAGAGGCGTAGATGAATAAGGAAATCTGGGCCAGGATTAATTTTTATGGAGTTGTTTATAATACGACTTTCTGGAGATTCCTGTGACTGAATCCATCGGAAGAAATTGAGGTTAAATCTTGATTTGTTGCAGTTAAAATGTTTTTTTAACTGCATATTTGGATTCAGCACCATGAAAAACCCATGGGACGCTTTGATTGTGCAGAAAATAGCTATTAAACTTGCTATTCCAATAAATTGCTGCCGGATTTTGACCAGAAAAACCCACCAGAAAAGCTTTCAAAAAGTCGCATTATAAACAACTGCAATTTTTATACCCTCGTGTTTCTGTTTGAAAACATCCTTCGAATCATGGTGAAAACATTAAACCACTTGGAATGTTATGAATACAGTTGCCAATCGTCCGCAATGGACAATAAACTCGAACAATGGCTTGAATTCTGCTAGGTCATCTGCTAGAATCCACCTCTATTGAGATACCAACCTTTCGTCAAAACTAATTTCTACCGAAACTTTGGTGATACACTCAGACTTACTTAGCACAAAAATTCGAGAGATATACAAAATATGTGTTTGCAATAAGATAGAACAACATCATTTGCAATTCTATTCGTGATCTAATGCATTAGATGATATTTGGAATTTGTATCATGAATCATTTGTATCGTCGCAATATCAACATTTAGTGTCATCGCAGAATCCAACCTCAACCCAACATGAAGTCAACTTGCGTAAAGATGATGGTTTAACTGTTACAAGTATATGTGATATCCTATGGATTAATGTTTTTATGTAATTAATTGTGCATATGTGTGTGCGTTTTTTTTAAAAGGTTTATGTCTAAAAGACATTTGAAGAATTCAATTATCAATGATTTATTATAAATATGTAATTATGTTGTTTTGCTTTTATAAATAAATAAAGATGGAAAATTAATTTTTGAGTTCATGTCGCTAAAAGAGATGAGGGTAAAATTATTGCTGAAATTAATTACCCATCAATAAGTCATGGGCATCTAATTTTGATGATTAGATTTATTGAGAAAATTACGGAATTGTCCAATTAATTATTTCCCTAAAAGACATAAGGTTGTCTTTAGAAGTGAGAAACATAAGTTCATTAATGAGTTGGTAAATACCTACCACCTATTGGTGAGGTGGAGGTAGTTACTAACCACCAACAAAGTGGTAGATGGGTAATTCATAAAAATCTTTTGTCTGCTTGCTTTTGTCTCATTTTGAGGAGAGAGGAGATACTAAAGAGAAGAAAGTGTGAAGAAGATAAGGAAAAAACCGCAAACCTATTATGCTCAGGGGCATACTGGTTGGATGCAATATCAAAGTTGGGAGGATCCAAGCACTCAACTGCTAATTTTCCAGACATATTGTTCAATTCGGTACCCTAGACTTTTATCTGAGTGTAAATATACTGTGGTTGAAAAAATTGTTTTAATCTATGTTCTTTTGATTATAGATGCAGAAAAGAAAATTAAATCATGAACAGCTAAAAGTTTTGCAAAACAAAAAAAAAGATATAAAGATTATTTTTATTGTGTTTATATTTACAGTAAGCCGCGTAAAAATTTACGAATAAAATTAACCAAATTGTATATATGTAGCTTATGTTATACTTTGAATCAGAAATACAAATTATGTTTCCTTAGATGAACAAATTATATGCACATATATGTATAAATATAATTATGAAGGCTAATTTGGAGTAATTATAAACTAAAAACATTGAATACGAAACTTTGCATAGATATATTGTCGTTGGGGACTTAAAATGCAACACACACATACTTACATACTCATGAATAAGCAAAAATATGGTGAATATAACAATTAGAATTTTGGGTAAGATGGAGAATTATTCTTTTCAAATAACATTACTTTCCAACCAGCGCCATGGCGTCCGCTTGGTGCTAGTTTGACAGGATTGTCACTCCCCCCAGGCCAGCAGTAGTCTTTCAACTGTGCTTGGCGAGGTGCGGCACCACCGAACACTTTCTTTTCACCAGTACTTATGTTCGTGGACTACGCCTAACCGCTTATCTTACTTAGTTTGTGTTTCGCAACCAAGTATAGTTTGTGTTTCGCAACCAAGTATTATTATGTTTCCTTTATACCAATGAACACCCATACACATTCATTATCATCAGCAATTATACATGAGAACACAATTGCACAGTATAAAGGGAGGGGCAAATCCCTGAACAATGAGTCTTCCCGAATAATATATTATACAACTTTACAAAGTTACAATGCTTTAAAGTATACTTGGAAACCCCAAGTTTCATACTTAGCCAAATTTACAACTTCATCACACCACCGTGTGACACTTAGCCAAATTTACAGCTTCATCACACCACCGTGTGACACCCAAGATTCCTTGCCCAAGTCGGGCGGCCGCGCCCTCACACGAGCTGCCTTCCGCACTTCACAATCAAACCTTGTTCTCGTGTACGATGGGCAGGTGACTCCACCAAGTCACCAAGACACCTTCTTCGCACAACCGGCTTCACCAACGTTCCACCATTCACCTGGCTTCACCAACGTTCCATCGTTCACCAACTTCGCACCGGCAGGTGACTCCACCAAGTCTCCACCGTTTTCCAACCGGCGGGTACTCCTACCCGTGCCCTCACCCACAACCAAGATAACGTGCCTACCTTCGTGCGACCTTGCCCAAGAGCGGGTGCATCACCAATCTGCGCCTTCCTTCTTGCTGTGGCTACACTTGTCTTGCGCACTTCTCTTCGTTAGATGACGAGCGAAGTTCATTCATGCTCCAAATGCCTCCATGCCTTTGTTTACTTATATGGTGCATTGGGCAAGTCTTGTCTACCCAACAGACTTGCCAATGCCCTACACTTCCATCGCAAAATGCCCTCCTAACATCGTCGGCCTTCGTTCTAACACGTTCCAAGTATAGGTCGGCTCATGGGTAATCCAACCAAGCTCCACATCTTATAAAACCAAGTCGCTCCCCTTTCTTTGTGCGCATTATAACATGACTTCATCGCACTTTAAGTCTGAGCTCCTTAATTTGCATATTTTTCTTCGTTCAAGCCGCTCGTCTAGCAAGTCGACTTCGCACATCGTGCCGGTGGGCGTGCCAAGGACCGCAGGTCCTTACATCCTCCTCCACCTGAAATTGTTGTCGTCCTCGACAACATGCCATCTCGGTAGCCATCCACCAAGATCAACATCAACAATTGTCTCATCCTCGGTCCATGATATCAATTCCTCCACATACTGCAAACATCTCTGCAACATATGTAGAACTCCCATCTCCATCATGTGTCGTCCCATCCTGTGAATTGTTCTCCTCGTCTACCTGATGCCAACATTTCTCCGTGCACTTCCAAACCCCATGTTTGAACTAGTTGGGTAGCTAATCCAACTGTCATGCTCAAGCCATGAGAGTGAACATCCTTGTGCCTTTACCAGTCTATCTCGGATTCTGCCACATCCCGGACTCACCAAGAATCTCGCCCATGCTCAGGTCCATGGAAACTCCATCCCATCTGCAACATGTCATGATGCTTGATGCTAAGCCATCCCTGCACCATTTGCCATACCTGCTCGATCTGTTTTAAGGACTCACTGCCATGAGAAGCTAAAAATGAGCCCCATCTTCTTTGTCATCTAAGAAGATGTGGAGGGAGTAGAGCCTGAAGGCTCACCCTCACTAATCATCTCAATCCATCTGTCAGGATTTTCTATCTCCACCCTCTGTAGATAAGTGACCTAATCTTCCTCTTGGACATTCGGCCTCACATATGCCTCATCGTCATCATCATCATCCTCAACCACTTCTAGCCTTCTTGACAAATCCAAGATACTATCAGAAAGTGTCCTGATGACCAATGACTACTCGGTAAGCTTTGTGTCAACCGTGGACAACCGCTTACTCATGTCTTACATTCGCTTCTCATCCTCCATTTTCATTGTTGCCAACTTACAATCAGGTTTTGTCACTCCAATGGTTCGAACACCAATGGGTCATCCTCCCTTCCATCATAAATGTACATCCTCTTCAAATGTGGAACAATCATAGCATCGAATTGTTTCAAGAATTCCATTCCTAACACAGCTTCATAGTCATCTATCTGCACTATAGTGAAGTCGACCTTTCCTATCCACTCACCTAGTGTTGTGTCCACCTTTTCAGCCACACTAAGAACACAATCAGGAGGCGAATTCACTGTCTTCATTTGTGCTTTTTCAGCCCAATCCTTCTCGCAGTATCTTCACCCATGAAGTTGTGAGTAGCCCCACTATCCACCATAGTGAGTATATCAGAACCCTCAACCTTCATCCGGACATGCTCCAACTTGTTCCTCTCAGGATCCCTCCGAGAGATCACCTCTGTAGCAGTAGCAACACCAAGTATTTTTATCATCCCCACAGAAGCTTCTTCATCCTTCGCATTAGATTGTGCAATCGCAACCACTTTCAATCTAGAAGGACAATTCTTCATCGTATGTGGTTCAACACATATCCAACACTTTAAGGCTTTCCTCGTCTTCGACTTATCATCCGATTTCGAAGCATCATCCTTCTTCTTCTCTTTCGGTTTATTGGACTTCTTCTTCCTATCATCATAATGCTCCACCAACCTGTCCACAACAGCAAAAGCTTCCTCAAGTGTTTTAATCTTCTGCCTCTTCACTTCATTGCGTGCCCAAGGCTTTAATCCAATAATGAAGTTGAACACCTTGTCCCTCTCCGCCGTGTCAGGAAGTTCCAGAACCACACTTGCAAACTCCCGCTGATATGTCTGTAGATTCCCTGTCTGCTTTACGAACTTTATCTTCATCCTTGCTTCCCACGTTTCATCTTGAGGGCTGAAATGGGTCTACAAAGCCTTCTTCATCTCATCCCATGAAGTAATGTCACTAGCACTGCCATTGGCAATCTGATCCATCCTTCTTCGCCACCACATCTTAGCTTCCTTTGTCAAGAACTAAGTATCTACGTTCACCTTCGTCTCATCATCAGATAGACCCAATCGTTCCAAGTATTACTCCATGTCCCATAGAAAGTTGCCAAGAGTCTTTGCACTCCTTGTACCATCATAAGATTTTGGTTCCTTAACTTTTGCATGAGGCACTCCTCCACTTGAGTTATGCCTCACGGCTTTCTTCAATACTGTGATCTCATCTCTGGCTTCGTCAAGAGATTTCTGCAAGTCCACAATCTCTGCCAAGCCTCGATCTCTTGCCTCTTCAATCTTTGTGACCCTTACTTCAAGTTGTGTACACAAAAGATCAGTGTACTCAGTTAAGTCCAGAGTTCATCGAGCTCTTCCTTCATCTTTGAATTGGCCTCTTGATCCTTCATGACCAAGTCCATCTTCTTAGTCCAGTAAGCCTCTAAGTCCTCCATCCTTTCCAACACCTTTTTCAATGAATGCCATAGTAGCATCCTTCGCACCATGACTAGACCCAACCTAAGATTCACTTGCCATTGCTAACAATTTCCTTCTTTGTGATCTAGTTTCAACCATCCAACAGCTTCACCAAGAAGCCTACAACCATGAAGCAGCCGTTGTTCCACTTGTATGCGAAACAACTTCCTTCACCTGCAAGTACCTGCTTCACCGTCAACACTTTCCGAGCTTCAACTGTGAGCTTCAAGACCACCTGTCAATGTGTATCAGCTTCAATGCTTCAACACTTGAACCTATTCACCAGCTCCTCGGCCACTTCGTCACGAGCAACCTTGCTTTGATACCACCTTCACTTCAGTGGAGGTGTGTAGTAGCTTCAACCTTCAACACCCGAATCAGCTGCTCTGATACCACCTGTCACGCCCCCAGGCCGGCGGTAGTCTTTAAACCACTCTTGGTGAAGTGCGGCACCATCGAACACTTTCTTTTCACCAATACTTATGTTCGTGGACTATTCCTAACCACTTAACCTACTTAGTTTGTGTTTTGCAATGAAGTAATTATTAATGTTTCCTTTATACCAATGAACACCCATACACATTCATTATCATCAACAATTATACAAGAGAACACAATTACACAGTATAAAGGGAGGGGCAACTCCCTGAACAATGAGTCTACCCGAATAATATATTATACAGTCCTTCAATATTACAAAGCTTTACAAGTATACTTGGAAACACCAAGTTTCATACTTAGCCAATTTTACAACATCTCACACCTCCATGTGATAACCAAGATTTCCTTGCCCAAGTCGGGCGGGCACGCCCTCACACGAGTTGCCTTCAGCGCTTCACAAATGAACCTTGCTTTTCTTGCACGATAGGTGGACGACCTGACTCGAGTCACCCGTGCATGCCTTCACACAACCGGCGGGAAATCCTCCTCAAGAATTCCTTTGAACAATGGGCGGGCGTGCCCTCACACGAGTCGCCACCCATGCCCAACAACCGGCGCCTTCGCTCGAGTTTCCACTGCGCTGTTTGCACGATGGGCGGGTGCTCACCCAAGCCACCTAAGACACTCTTGTCAAGTCCCGACGCCTTCACCCGCGCCCTTAACCAATAACCGGAACCCATTGGAGATTATCATGTATGCCTGCCCAAGAACGGGCGCATTATGACCTGTGCCTTTCCTACGACCTACTTCACCTTACTTCACACTTTCCCTTGTCATCTGCTCCTCATTCGCATTGCTCCATGAATGCTTGAGTTTGAATGATCAAATAACTCCACGAATCGTTGTACTTATATGCCTCACGCACGGTCATGCCACCCTTGGCCAACCTACACTTTGTTGCTCAGCCGACGCCTTCGTTTGCCCATTCGTTTGGTCGGCCTCTCCCAACCTTCGCCCGAATGACAATCATCCATCGTCAGCTTTGTGTAGTGAATGCTCAACTCGTTCACTATAAATGTATGACCGCTCACACTTTGCACATGCATTTTCAAGTGTCTCGTTCAGTTCTCTTACCAACTCGTATGCTCGTTTGGCTAACCAACTCGTCGCACTCACGCGGCAGTGATGTCCTAGACCGCAGGTCCTTACATCCTCCCCCACTTAAAATCATTGTCATCCTCGACAATATCTCGTCCCGGCAACCATCTATCACCGAGATCACCATACCAAGGTATACACCCCATCGGTATGCCATACATTGGAAGATCATCTCAATCCATGACCATCAACCATCTCGTCAAACTTCGACTCTCGATGTGCCACATCCAGGTCCATGAAGCAACCTCCATCATATCTGCATGTGCCATCCCTCAAGTCTACCATAGAAACAAGTATGCACATATCTCATCTCCCATGTGCTGCCTGTGATCATAGACAATCAGCTCCCATGTGTAAAAAGTGGTTAAGTCTCGACTGAACCCATGCCCAAGTGTTGCCACCAAGGCATCATCATCGTTGTAACTCCATCACTCCAAAGTGTCTCATATCGATTCTCCTCATCAAGTCACTCTTCCAAGCCACACTCATACATGTACTTGAAAGTATGCATCCAATTTTGCATCAAAATCTTTGACTTCAGCTCCTCAATGCATCATATTCTCCAAGTCCACCATATATGAAGCCCCCAAAAGTCACAACAATCTCATGTCATCATGAGCTCCATGTGTCATCTCCAACCGACACTCAGCAAGCATACAAGTCTCGGCCCAAAGGTCTCTGCAAGATGCCTCAGCTCTCCATGTAGTAGGAATGCTCCATAGTCTGCTCACAACTCCATCCAAGTCCATGGCCTTGTTGTACATAAGTGCACAACCTCTCCATCGGCTCATAAGTAAAACACCTCCATGTCACACTAGCTAATCCACTTGCACAACATTCCTACCTTGGCACTCCTCATTGGATGCCCATAAGTGACACCTCTATAAGTGCTCCTGCATAATGTCCCTGCATAAGACTGCCATGCTCCATGTCTCCAACCTGATGTCCATGACTAAGTTGCCCATGTATTCCAACTAAGTAGACCCATCACAAAAATCAATCATCATCATCCAAGCCTGCAATCTTTGATCTAGTGAACTCAGTCACCCAACCATATCATCATCACATGAGTCTCTCCATCATAGCTCCCCAACTAAAGGTTCCACCAAGACTATCTCTTGGTCTCAGCCATGAGAAATCCACCAAAGTATCATCAACTCAAGTGTGCCCTCCTCCAATATGTCCATGAGTCATGTTGGGCACTTAGCCAATTCTCCATGTGGCTAAAGCATGACCCAATCCTCCACAACAATCATCATGTTCCTCCCTTGTCACAAGCCTTTGTGCCTTCTGCCACAAGGTCACAAAAAACCCCAACAAGTCCCGCAACAATCAACTATCCTTGCTTCTCCATACAGGGTCTCATCATAGACATCCATGGTAAGATGCTCCCTTGCATCGGGGCAAACTGGTGTTTCTCTTCCCTACATACAGTTCATCTCCCAAAAGCTCAAATGAAACACAAGTATCAATAGTACTTACATCATCATCATGAGGTTCCTCCATGTGAGTATCCTCATCCATCCGTGTCTGCAAACTACACGATCCCGGTCCAACTTGATCAATCTCAAGTTCATCCTCCATCGTTGTCACATCTGCAACATCCTCAATCATCACGACTTCCTCTTCCTTGTCAGCACAATCTGTAACTTCATCTTGCTTCATTGTCCAACAAAGTTGAAGAAGTTCCTCTTCAACATTCCTTTCCAAGACTTCAATTTTATCTTGAATCTGGGGGTTCTCTTCTTTCATCCGCTTCAACCTGTATAAGGTCAGCAAGAGCTTCCCTTCGCATTGTTCCAAACCTGCTATGCCTTGTTGTTGAGCTTGGTCCAAGCACTAAGCTTCACCTCCGCTAAACCTGTTTCACCATTTACCTGAATCACCTTGATATTCCACTTGTCACTTGTCATGCCCCAGGCCGGCAGTAGTCTTTCAACCGCGCTTGGCGAGGTGCGGCACCACCGAACACTTTCTTTTTACCAATACTTATGTTCGTGGACTACACCTAACCACTTATCCTACTTAGTTTGTGTTTCGCAACCAAGTAATTATTATGTTTCCTTTATACTAATGAACACCCATACACATTCATTATCATCAGCAATTATACAAGAGAACACAATTGCACAGTATAAAGGGAGGGGCAACTCCTTGAACAATGAGTCTGCTTGAATAATATATTATACAACTTTAGAAAGTTACAATGCTTTACAAGTATACTTGGAAACCCCAAGTTTCATACTTAGCCAAATTTACAACTTCATCACACCACCGTGTGACAACCAAGATTTCTTTGCCTAAGTCGGGCGGGCACGCCCTCACATGAGCTGCCTTCACTACTTCACAACTGAACCTTGTTCTCGTGCACGATGGATGGGTGACTCCACCAAGTCACCAAGACACCCTCCTCACACAACCAGCTTCACCAACGTTCCACCGTTCACCCGGCTTCACCAACGTTCCACCATTCAGCAACTTCGCATCGGCGGGTGCTCCTACCCGTGCCCTCACCCACAACCGAGACAACATGCCTACCTCCGTGCAGCCTTACCCAAGAGCGGGCGCATCACCAATCTGTGCCTTCCTTCATGCTGTGGCTACACTTGTCTTGTGCATTTCTCTTCGGTAGATGATGAGTGAAGTTCCTTGTTGCAAATGCCTCCACGCCTTCGTTTACTTATATGGTGCATGGGGCAAGTCTTGGCTACCCAACCGGCTTGCCAACGCCCTATACTTCCATCGCAAAACACCCTCCTAACACTGTCGGCCTTTGTTCTAATACGTTCCAAGTATAGGTCGGCTCGTGGGTATGGTTACACACTCCCACGCCTTATAAAACCAAGTCGCTCCCCTTTCTTGTGCGCATTATCACATGCCTTTGTCACACTTTAAGTCTGAGCTCCTTACTTCGCATAGTTTTCTTCGTTAAAGTCGCTCGTCCACCAAGTCGACTTCGCACATCGTGCCAGTGGGTGTGCCAAGGACCGCAGGTCCTTACATCCTCCTCCACCTGAAATAGTTGTCGTCCTCAACAACATACCATCCTAGTAGCCATCCACCAAGATCAACAACAACTATCTCATCCTCGGTCCATGATGTCAACTCCTCCACATACTACAAACATCCCTGCAACATATGTAGAACTACCATCTCCATCATGTGTCGTCCCATCCTGTGAACTGTCCTCCTTGTCTGCCTGATGACAACATCTCTCCGTGCACTTCCGGACCCCATGTTTGAACTAGTTAGGTAGCTAATCGAACTGTCACGCTCAAGCCATGAGAGTGAACATCCTTATGCCTTCACCAGTCTATCTTGGATTCTGCCACATCCTGGACTCACCAAGAATCTCACCCATGCTCAGGTCCATGGAAACTCCATCCATCTACAACATGTCATGATGCTTGATGCCAAGCTATCCCTGCATCATCTGCCATACCTGCTCAACCTATTTTAAGGACTCATTGCCATAAGCAACTAACAATGAGACCCATCTTCTTTGTCATCTAAGAAGATGTGGAGGGAGTAGAGCTTGAAGGCTGACCCTCACTAATCATCTCAATCCATCTGTTAGGATTTTCTATTTCCATCCTCTGTAGATAAGTGACCCGATCTTCCTCTTGGACATTCTGCCTCACATATGCCTCATCATAATCATCATCATCCTCAACCACTTCTAGCCTTCTTGACAAATCCAAGATACTATCTGAAAGTGTCCTGATGACTAATGACTACTTGGTAATCTTTGTCTCAATCATAGACAACTGCTTACTCATGTCTTCCATCCGCTTCTCATCCTCCATTTGCATTACTGCCAACTTACAATCAGGCTTTGTCACACCAATGGTTGGAACACCAATGGGTACATCCTCCCTTCCATCGTAAATGTACAACCTCTTCAAATGTGGAACAATCATAGCATCAAATTATTTCAAGAATTCCATTCCCATCACAGTTTCATAGTCATCTATCCGCACTATAGTGAAGTCAACTTTCCCGGTCCACTCACCTAGTGTTGTGTCCACTTTTTCAGCTACACCAAGAACACAATCAGGAGGAGAATTGACTGTCTTCATTTGTGCCTTCACCAGTACAAATTTCAGCGCAATCCTTCTCGCAGTATCTTCACTCACGAAGTTGTGAGTCTCCCCTCTATCCACCATAGTGAGTATATCAACACCCTCAACCTTCATCCGAACATACTCCAACTTGTTCCTCTCAGGATCCCTCCAAGAGATCACCTCTGTAGCAGCAGCAACACCAAGTATCTGCATCATCCCCACAAAAGCTTTTTCATTCTTCGCATTAGATTGTGCAATCACAACCACTTTCGGTCTAGAAGGACAATTCTTCACCGTATGTGGTTCAACGCATATCCAACACTTCAAGGCTTTCTTCGTGTTTGATTTATGATCCGATTTCGAAGCATCATCCTTCTTCTATTCTTTCAGTTTATCAGACTTCTTCTTCTTATCATCAGAAGTCTCATCATAATGCTCCACCAACCTGTCCACAGTAGCAAAAGCTTCCTCAAGTGTTTTAATCTTCTGGCTCTTCACTTCATTGTGTGCCCAAGGCTTCAATCCAATAATGAAGTTGAACACCTTGTCCCTCTCCGCAATGTCAGGAAGTTCCAAAACCGCACTTGCAAACTCCTGCTAATATGTCTATAGGTTCCCTGTCTGCTTTATGAACTTTATCTTCATCCTTGCTTCCCACGTTTCATCTTGAGGACTGAAATGGGTCTGCAAAGCTTTCTTCATCTCATCCCATGAAGTAATGTCACTAGCACTGCCATTGGCAATCTGATCCATCCTCCTTCGCCACCACATCTTAGCATCCTTTGTCAAGAACTGAGCAGCTACCTTCACTTTCGTCTCATCATCAGATAGACCCAATCGTTCCAAGTATTGCTCCATGTTCCATAGAAAGTTTCCAAGAGTCTTCACACTCCTTGTACCATCATAAGGTTCTGGTTCCTTGCCTTTCACATAAGGCAATCCTCCACCTGAGTTATGCCTCACGGCCTTTCTCAACACCGTGATCTCATCTCTAGCTTCGTCAAGAGATTTCTACAAGTCTATGATCTCTGCCAAGCCTCGGTCTCTTTCCTCTTCAATCTCCTTGACTCTTACTTCAAGTTGTGCACACATAAGATCAGTGTACTCATGTTGAGTCTGGGGTTCATCGAGCTCTTGGCAAAAGACTTGTGTTGTATATTGTTGTTGGGTTGTGGTGAGACCACCGTGCGGTCTTGCATGGGTGGGTGCCTGACTTGGGTGTAATGCCGGTTGAGTTATACTCCCGGTCATTTGTAAAATTCTCTCTCATATAATAAAAGATTTACATTGCATATGAAGTGTTCATGCTGTTGTTCTATAATGTTATTATATTAATGGATTCCGCACATTAATATGTTATTCATGTATAATGATGAATGTTAAGGCATAGTTCGTAAAGTAAGATAACAATGGTAAATGCTAATTACTTAGGCGGTGCCACACCTGGCCAATTTAACGAAAAAGAATTGGGAGTGTGACAGGTGGTATTAGAGCAGCTGATTCGGGCATTGAAGGTTGAAGCTGCTACACACCTCCACTAAAGTGAAGGTGGTATCAAAGCAAGGTTGCTTGTGATGAAGTGGCTGAGGAGCTGGTGAATAGGTTCAAGTGTTGAAGCATTGAAGCCGATACACATAGACAGGCGGTCTTGAAGCTCACGGTTGAAGCAGGTACTTGCAGGTGAAGGAAGTTGTTTCACATACAAGTTGAACAAGGGCTGGTTCATGGTTGCAGGCTTCTTGGTGAAGCTGTTGGATGGTTGAAACTAGATCGCAAAGAAGGAAATTGTTAGCAATGGCAAGTGAATCTCAGGTTGGGACTATTCATGGTGTGAAGGATGCTACTATGGCATTCATTAAAAAAGGTGTTGGAAAGGATGGAGGACTTAGAGGCTTACTGGACTAAGAAGATGGACTTGGTCATGAAGGATCAAGAGGCCAATTCGAAGATGAAGAAAGAGCTCGATGAACTCTGGACTCAACATGAGTACACTGATCTTTTGTGTACATGACTTGAAGTAAGGGTCATAGAGATTGAAGAGGCAAGAGATCGAGGCTTGGCAGAGATCGTGGAATTGCAGAAATCTCTTGACGAAGCCAGAGATGAGATCGCGGTATTGAAGAAAGCCGTGAGGCATAACTTAGGTGGAGGAGTGTCTCATGTGAAAGTCAAGGAACCGAAATCTTATGATGGTACAAGGAGTGCAAAGACTCTTGGCAACTTTCTATGGGACATGGAGCAATACTTGGAACGATTGGGTCTATCTGATGATGAGACAAAGGTGAAGGTAGCTACTTAGTTCTTGACAGAGGAAGCTAAGATGTGGTGGCGAAGAAGGATGGATCAGATTGCTAATGGCAGTGCTAGTGACATTACTTTGTGGGATGAGATGAAGAAATATTTGGAGACCCATTTCAGTCCTCAAGATGAAACGTGGGAAGCAAGGATGAAGATTAAGTTCATAAAGTAGACAGGGAACCTACAGACATATCAGTGGGAGTTTGCAAGTACGGTTCTGGAACTTCCTGACATGGCGGAGAGGGACAAGGTGTTCAACTTCATTATTGGATTGAAGCCTTGGGCATGCAATGAAGTGAAGAGGCAGAAGATTAAAACACTTGGGAAGATTTTGCTGCTGTGGACAGGTTGGTGGAGCATTATGATGAGACTTCTGATGAGAGGAAGAGAAGTCCAATAAACCAAAAGAGAAGAAGAAGGATGATGCTTCGAAATCGGATGATAAGTCGAAGACAAAGAAAGCCTTGAAGTGTTGGATATGTGCTGAACAACATACGATGAAGAATTTTCCTTCTAGACCGAAAGTGGCTACGATTGCACAATCTAGTGCGAAGAATGAAGAAGCTTTTGTGGGGATGATGCAGATACTTGGTGTTGTTGCTGCTACAGAGGTGATCTCTCAGAGGGATCCTAAGAGGAACAAGTTGGAGTATGTTCGGATGAAGGTTGGGAGTGCTATTATACTCACTATGGTGGATAGTGGGGCTACTCACAACTTCATGGGTGAAGATACTGCGAGAAGGATTGGGCTGAAATTTGTACCGGTGAAGGCACAAATGAAGACAATCAATTCTCCTCTTGATTGTGTTCTTGGTGTAGTTGAAAATGTGGACATAACATTAGGTGAGTGGACAGGGAAGCTCAACTTCACTATAGTGTGGACAAATGACTATGAAGCTGTGCTGGGGATGGAATTCTTGAAACAATTCGATGCTATGATTGTTCCACATTTGAAGAGGCTGTACATTTATGATGGAAGGGAGGATGTACCCATTGGTGTTCCAACCATTGGAGTGACAAAGCCTGATTGTAAGTTGGTAGTGATGCAAATGGAGGATGAGAAGTGAATGAAAGATATGAGTAAGCGGTTATCTATGGTTGAGACAAAGCTTACCGAGCAGTCATTGGTCATCAGGACACTTTATGATAGTATCTTGGATTTGTCAAGAAGGCTAGAAGTGGTTGAGGATGATGATGATGATGATGATGAGGCATATGTGAGGCCGAATGTTTGGGAGGAGGATTGGGTCACTTATCTATAGAGGAAGGATATAGAAAATCCTGACAGATGGATTGAGATGATTAGTGAGGGTGAGCCTTCAGGCTCTACTCCCTCCACATCTTCTTAGATGGCAAAGAAGATGGGGCTCATTTTTAGCTGCTCATGGCAGTGAGTCCTTAAAACATATCGAGCAGGTATGACAGATGGTACAGGGATGGCTTGGCATCAAGCATCATGACATGTTGCAGATGGGATGGAGTTTCCATGGACCTGAGCATGGGTGAGATTCTTGGTGAGTCCAGGATGTGGCAGAATTCGAGATAGACTAGTCAAGGCATAAGGATGTTCACTCTCATGGCTTGAGCATGACAGTTGGATTAACTACCCAACTAGTTCAAACATGAGGTCCAGAAGTGCACAGAGAGATGTTGGCATCAGGCAGAAAAAGAGGACAGTTCATAGGATGGGACGACCATGATGGAGATGGTAGTTCTACATATGTTGCAGGGATGTTTGTAGCATGTGGAGGAGTTGACATCATGGACCGAGGATGATACAATTGTTTTTGATCTTGGTGGATGGCTACCAGGATGGTATGTTGTCGAGGATGACAACGATTTCAGGTGGAGGAGGATGTAAGGACCTACGGTCCTTGGCACGCCCACCGACACGTTGTGCGAAGTTGACTTGGCGGACAAGCAGCTTGAATGAAGGAAAATATGCGAAGTAAGGAGCTCAGACTTGAAGTGCGACGAAGGCATGTGATAATGCATACAAGAAATGGGAGCGACTTGGTTTTATAAGGCGTGGGAGCGTGTAACCATACCCACAGGCCGACCTATACTTGGAACGCATTAGAATGAAGGCTGACAGTGTTAGGAGGGAATTTTGCGATGGAAGTATAGGGCGTTGGCAAGTCGGCTGGGCAGTCAAGACTTGCCCAACGCACGATATAAGTAAACGAAGGCGTGGAGGCATTTGCAACAAGGAACTTCGCTCATCATCTAACGAAGAGAAGTGTGCAAGACAATTGTAGCTGCAGGAAGAGGGGAAGGCACAGATTGGTGATGTGCACGCTCTTGGGCAAGGTCGCATGGAGGTAGGCACGCTTTGTCGGTTTTGGGTGAGGGCGCGGGTAGGAGTACCCGCTGGCTAGTAAACGGTGGAGACTTGGTGGAGTCACCTGCCAGTGTAAAGTTGGTGAACGGTTGAATGTTGGTGAAGCCAGGTGAACGGTGGAACATTGGTGAAGCCAATTGTGCGAAGAGGGTGTCTTGGTGACTTGGTAGAGTCACTTGCCCGTCATGCACAAAAACAAGGTTCGGTTGGGAAGTGTGGAACGCAGCTCGTGTGAGGGCGCACTCACCAGACTTGCTCTACTTCTCGGCCATGAGAAGTCCACCCAAGTATCATCATACTCAAGTGCGTGCCCTTCAATATTCCCATGGGTCATGCCAGGCACTTAGCCAATTCTCCATGTGGCTAAAGCATGACCTAATCCTCTGCAATGAGGTCCAATCCACGCACTGCAAAACTCCTTGTTCGAACTCGTGTGATCGAATGATGGTCGTTTGCCTCCAAACGCCCTCCAATATATATGGGCGGGTGGCGGGGTATGTCACCCAGCCGACCCATGCCCAATACCCAAGTCGACTCGTTCACAATGTGTTGTCTCGCCCAGGAGGAGGGTCAACCCACCCAACTCATGGGACCGCCCCCTCAACTCACCCAACACCTTATAAAATCGTCCAAGGTTCATTTCGTTTCACATTTCGCACGAGCTCCTCGCACGCACTTCATACGGTGGAGTCGTCCGGACCGCAGGTCCTTACATCCAAGTCACAACCTCATGTCATCATGAGCTCCATGAGTCATCTCCAACCAACACTCTAGCAAGCATACAAGTCTCGTCCAAAGGCCTCTGCAAGATGCCTTAGCTCTCCATGTAGTAGGAATGCTCCATAGTCTGCTCACAACTCCATCCAAGTCCATGGTCTTGTTGTACAAGAGTGCACAACCTCTCCATCGGCTCATAAGTAATAAGTCTCCATGTCACACTAGCAAATCCACCTGCACAACACCCCTTCCTTGGCACTCCTCATTGGATGCCCATAAGTGACATCTCTACAAGTGCTCCCACATAATGTCCCTGCACAAGACTGCCATGCTCCATGTCTCGAACCTGATGTCCATGACTAAGTTGCCATGTAGTCCAACCAAGTAGACCCATCACAACAATCGGTCATCCTCACCCAAGTCTGTAATCTTCGGTCTAGTGAACTCGATCACCCAACCATATCATCATCACATGAGTCTCTCCATCATAGCTCCTCCACCTAAGTGTCCACCAAGACTTGCTCTTGGTCTCGGCCATGAGAAGTCCACCCAAGAAACTCAAGTGTGTGTGCCCTCCAAACTTTCCATGAGTCATGCCGGGCACTTAGCCAATATGACTAAAGCATGACCCATTCATCCACAACGATCATCAAGTTCCACCCTTGTCACGGGCCTTTGTACCTCCTCCCACAAGGTCACAAACAACCCCAACAAGTCCTGCAACAATCAACAATCCTTGCTTCTCCATACAAGGTCTCATCATAGTCATCCATGGTAAGATGCTCCCTA
>APFE030696769.1:5465-21380 GCA_000404065.3 Pinus taeda | reverse complement strand
CGTCGGATCACTACATATCGTGACCGTCAGATTGTAAGTTACAAAAGTACATAGTAAAGAAACACACTTTACCTAACTCTACACTAGACCAAGTTATACTTAACAATTTCCTATGTGTCGGAATATCATAACAAAAAATACTACTATGACCAACCTAAATGCTCATCCACTGAAATTAAATGGAGGAAAGACACACCGTGACATCCCTTGAATTAGATTTTATAATTTAAAATTAAGAAAACGTTAATAATGTCATGTTTTTAGTGTTACGCATATAGAAACTTGAATAATTCATTAAGTGTTTTCAATCTCATTGTTAAAGGACAAAGCATAGAAAAATTAAAGGACAAGTTCAAAATACCATCAAAAGATGCAAAAAACATGAATTGGGCCAGAGGTCAAACCTTGTCTAAAGCCATCTTAGTTACTTGTTTTGCATCCTTCTTTTTGGTGAAAACCGTGGAAGTTACTAAAAACTTAGGAAGTTCCAAGTGATAACAAAATTTCATTTGTCTAGGTTGAGGTACACGCAATTTTGGGGCATAAGTTGCAAGTTCGTTTTGAACAGACACTACTGTAAATAATGCTTTGGCACCATATTTGTTGTTAATTATGGTCTTTGGAGTAGGGGTTGACATAAGATTCTGGGTATAATCCGCTTGAGCTTTCTGAGACGCCCAAGCACATCAATAGTGTAAAAACATTGTAAAAAAATGCCCAGATA
Organism: Pinus taeda; assembly: GCA_000404065.3. Classification (NCBI taxonomy): domain Eukaryota; kingdom Viridiplantae; phylum Streptophyta; class Pinopsida; order Pinales; family Pinaceae; genus Pinus; species Pinus taeda. The sequence continues at coordinate 20,656 of APFE030696769.1, read as the reverse complement.
GAAAAAATAACTACCAATGCATCGAACAAACAAGTTTATCACCACTAAAATCCTGACAAACATTAAAAACACGAGTGATAATGATATTATTATTGATAGTAGAAGAGTGACAAGTGAAGAATCATTAGGGAATCCTTGAGATATTGCAAGGATGCCTTCTTCTGTGACACCAACTCAATCCTGGCCAAATGGATCCATTGGAAAAACCCACAATTCTCTCAAGTTCTTATAGCTTGATGATAGAGTTTACAGCCCTTGTCTAAAACAATTTCAAGAACCTACATCCAAATAAATAATTGTTAGCTTTACCAACAGTGTAGACAAGTTTTAAAATGTCATGCACACAAATAACACAAATAAAGAGAGATCAACATACAATATTTCAGAAGATAAATTACAAGAAAATAAGCTTTACACACGAAAAGTGGGAAATAATTTCTTACCCAAAGCCGTCGAAGTTGAGGACAATTAGAAACAAGACAAGCCAGTTCCATACTTCAGATATTGGCATAGCTTAAATTCAAAAATGTCAAGTTTGAGCACACAAAATGTAAGGAAAGAAGATACAGAGGTGCTACTTCCCACATTCCTGACAAAGTTCTAAGTTCGTTACAGTTTTTAAAAGCTTTTCCCAGATCTGTAAATTACTGCCAACTGAACTCTTGAAAAAATGAACCTATATCCAGCTCCATCAGCTGAGGAGCTATTACAAGAAGTCTCTTCAATTGTTCTAAAGAAAGAGTTTTATTTAGATTCAAACTCCTCAAAGAAATACATCTAGCCACAAGCTTCTCAAGGGCATCAAAATTCACTTCACTTTGCAGGCAAGGAAAATTCAGTGACACTAATGAAACACAACTCTCTAGAAAACAGCTCAGCCAGTAACCGCCTTCGATCATCTACCTTGCTCTCCTATAGGTCCAACTCTTGCAGGTTCCTATGAAGAAAATGACAGAATAAAAATTCCTGACAGCAAGAAAAAAATACAACTCTACAAGAAGCATCGCATGTTCAAAAAATATAGATTGGAATATATTTCTTAGAACATTATTCCCAGAAGACCAATCATATAGAACAAGGGCTTCTCCCGCAAAGACAATTATGCTCAGAAATCATCATTGCTCTTCAATCCTAACAAAGCACAAATAGGAAACAAACAAACACATTGCTAAGGTGCACATTGTTGGACACAGATTTTCAATGATGTCAATATGGCAATATTCAAGGAAGGAGACAGAGCCAAAGAAGAGGAGCAAACAACCATCAACAGAGCAAGCAAAACAGAGCCACCAGAGGAGCCACATTGGAGCAAGAGGAGCAAACGAAGGAGACATATATATATAGCATATATATATATGCCAAAGAAGAGGAGATATCGGAGGCAGAACCCAAATATATATATATATATATAGATATATAATAGCATATATATATATGCCAAAGAAGAGGAGATATCGGAGGCAGAACAAATATATATATATATATATATAGATATATATGCATTTAAACACTATCGGGACCGGCCTTAACACTATCGGCGGGCAAGCTATGCATCCCCGACAATACACTATCGGAGGCCAAAACTCACGTATATATTCCGTTACACTATCGCACATGGAAACCGGACTTGCAAATATATGCAAGGGAGATTTGGGATCCTATCGGGTCCGGCACTTCGGAAGCGGGCGCTACAGTGTGTCAAGCAGCCCCTTTGCGATCGCCGATAGCGATTATCACATCGGGAAATCGGAGTGGAGGTAATACAGTGTAAGGCCCTGACCATATGCGACTTGTGATCGCCGATAGCGATATCGCATCGGACCTCTGCCAAGGGCAAACCCCGATTGTGATGAATGATTGCGGACCCGACGAGAATATCAACTGTTGTTTAATACCATATTGCGTCCGCAGGAGGATTGGCCCATTGACCATCGGGGATGTCATGAGGTCACTATATAAAGAACTCCGGGAAGCCGCGATTGCCGATTGCAATAATGTTGTGGAGGACCGGACCCGATGTCATTTAAATGTGGGTGTAATAATTGTTGAAGTCCGCCACCTCAGTCTTTTCGACTGTTTCGCACATATTTCCTGTGTAATCAAGTTTTTTTGGGCCGAAAGGCCTATGATAACTGTTCTGATGAATTAGAAGGTTGAGCGTTAGTGACATGGGGTGTATTAGGGTGATGGAGATTGCGTTTGGAGCATAACATGTTTGTTAAACAAAACAGTCTCGGTGGATGCTTATTATCATTGAAAAAATCAGGCTTGTGTTACGGTTCTAACACACAGTGATCGTAAAGCCAAGACGTTGAATGGAAAGCTAGTACAGAGGAAGCCATAGCGACCAAGGAGGGAAGCTGAAAGATCAAGCGAGCGAGGAGGAAGCCAAAGAGCCAGCGAGTAAGTGGAAACAAATGGACAAAGGCATGAGAATGTATAAAACAATAAAAATAGAGAACTCTTGGAGCTGTTGGTGTAATGAGGGTGATGCAGGAGCATAGACTCGGAAAAATACTTTGTATTTATTAAAACTAAGGGGTCTCATGTTTTTGAGAAAATATTAAATTTATGTAAATATTGATAGGCTTTTGAGTGATTAAATTATATTTTAATATGAGAGAATTTGGTCAGTTGAGGATGTCAAGGGATGAGAGATTTTTCTAAATATTAATTTAGAGATTAGTTTCATTAATTTTGGGTGAGAGAGGATCCTTAAGGATTCAAGAGTGATTTTAGGATTTTGTTGAGATATTTGAGGATTTTGTTGAGTGATTAAAGGGATTTGAACCCAAATTGGTTTAATTCAATTTATATAGATTAATGAGCTTCAAAGGAAAAAAATAGATCAGATAGAATAGAATAGTGAGAGTGCGAGAGTGTGATTGAGAGTAGGTTGAGCAGCCAAGGCTGTAAGCCTTCAGGCAATTGTGAATGGCCACAAATCTGGAATATCTGGCCAACAAGAGTTTGTAAGTAATTTGTTTTGGTTTCAGATTATATAAACATTGGTTGATTGGTTGTGAAAGTTAAAAGTATTTTTGGTTAAATGTATATATATATGGTTGAGGTATCGATCGTTGGAAAGATCGACCAAAGGAAGTGTGCAATAAAAGAAATTTTAAGATCAATTTATGTGCCCAAGCTGAAAGGATGGATATTAATATAACAATTGTTAACTATGTTGAATAAATCCATGCATGAGTTTATTTGTGTCAAATACAGAACTCGATTTTAAAATCGGATTGGTTGATATGTAGCGCAGGAGAAATTGGGAATTGAATGTAGGAAGGCGTAGAGCTATGTTTTAAAACTCTGTTGGAATTCAATTAAAAAAATTGTTATGTTTAAATAACAGTGACATAGTTTGAACAGTGTGGCAAATGAGTGGCTTCGGCATATCGAGTTGGAAAGTCGAATTCATGGAGGCGCACACATTTTTGTGAAAATTAATTGGACTGTTGTGAATACTAGGTTTATGCTGCAATTGAAACGTTGTTATTTAAATACGCATAACACTGGTATGAAGATTTCAAGACACAAATTAATGAATTTCGATTATGAGATGCGTTAATTTGCTGAACCAATTCTGTTGAATGTAATCAATGGCAGTAATTGCTATTCGTTTAGTGCGTTGAAGTACAGGTGTAATCGATCGCTGAATTTACTATTGGTTGAAGCGTGTTCTGGACAGAACTATGGACGGAATTAATTGGATGTTGGCATTTAGTAAGTCAATATCGATTTTACATAAAGACTGAATCGTGGAAATGTCAAACCCAGCGTTAGGAGTTAAAAGGTTGCGTTTCATTTTTAAGAATAGGTTGGGAAGACTGAGCAGCCTTGAATGGTAAAGGGAATGCGTGGTTTAAATTTGTGAATTGATATTTGAAATTGCAGAAATAGCCAGCGTTATAAAATCCAAGACTGCATTTTATATATGTTTCATAAGTTACAGGTGGGAATCGATTGGATAGCGCTGGGAATGGAGTCGATTGAATGAAGAACACAGGATATAAGGTATTGCTGGAGGTAACTTGAATCTATTGAATTTGATTCAAAAGATTGCTGAAAGTCGATCGATGTGTTAACTGCATTAATGATGAGTTGAAAGTTTAATCAGTCCAGAAAGAGGACTTTATGATCTCATGAAGGCATAAAGAAAGTAAATCAAATGGTCTGATAGTGTGATACAGGAAAGTGAAGGCAGCGCCACATTAATGTTGGTGAACCAGATTCGATGTTGAGAGCACAAGGCGGTGAATGGTGAGTAGTTGCATGTTTATTGGTTGTGTATTTTTTTTAACTGGTTCATATGTTAAAAAGCAAAATCGATGGTTAAGATGTGTTAAATAATGGACACATAAAATTTGGGGTTTCTTAAATCTCAATTTGTTGAGTTAGGCGCATTGAAGAGAGGGACTTGAATTTTGAAACATTGGAAATGTTGAATTGATTTGGAATTACATTTTGTATGTATGTGAGATTACAAGCTTCTGCATATTTGTTGAAAATTGCCATGTATTGGAATTGAATTAGGGAATTGTTTGAGGCGCATGTTTTTACATGCATGAGTGATGGAGATCCTGGGTATTGCAGGCTCTTCCTGCATCAATTTTTGGTATCAGAGCGAGAATAGCTCTGTGTGAAGGTTTAAGTTTTAAACTGAATTGAGTTAATTGCATGCGATGAATGAATATCTAATTTTGAAACTAATGAAGATTGCAGCACAAAGATGCAGTGCAAGATCAACAGGATCTTGAAAGGTGAGCTAACAAGTATTATTTATCTCTGGTTTAAAGGTTATGCTTGGATAATTTGACTTACAGGCATGGTGAAGAAATCTCAGCGAGAAGTAGATCAAAGCTAGAGTGCAGTGATGAAAGAGTCTGACATGGATTCTAAGAGAGAGTGGCAGAACCTGGAAGATTCAACAGAGGTTGAATGAAAAGGACAAGTGTGTTCTTGAAAGTTGCAGATGAGAGAAGCCTAAAGGAGCAGTGGAGAATGCTCGAAAGGTTCCAGCAGAAGACCGGTGATTACCAAAAGACCAGATCCGAAGGGAAGGATTGGTGAGGTAAGTGGCAGCAAGAGAGTTTGCTGGATCAGCTGGATAATGTACAACCGTGTATTTTTGTGGCTGACAATTGTGATGTGATTATAGGTTTTACTGATGAGGATGCGCAATCTTGTAAAGCTGTTACAACACAGGAGAAGGTTCTTGTGAATAAAGAAGAGGATCAGTGGGAAGAGCTGGTATATAAACCAACAGTTGAGACTATTGAACTTTGTATTTTTCAAACTGAAAGTTTGTGTATGAATGTAGGGACTGTAAGTGATGATGATATGCTTCAGCAATGCCACAGAGAAATTGCATTGTTGGAATATTTGTTGGAGAATTCGGAGTATGACAAGGAGATTGCAGAAGAAAGAGTTTAGTACAGTGAACGAGAACAAAAATACATCATGGAAACAGATGGTGTGAGAGGAAGACTAGTTGATAGTCTTGAGAATTCTTTAGAGAATTCTTTGGGAAGAGAGAATCAACGTACTGATGTGCTGATTGAGAGGGAGAATTCAAAACAGCATACTGAGGTGCTGGCAGAGGGAAGTAAGGCACTGATGCCTTATGATTTTTGTTCTAACAAGTGTTTTGTGAATGCAGGTATTATCGTAGGTGTTGAAGGAATTTGACTCAGTTGAGCAGTCAAATGAAGGAGAAAGACAAGAATTCTGTGGAAATTTCTAATCCATGGGATGAGGATGTTATGTTGCTGGAAAGGATGCTGAATGATCAGAATTCAATGTAGAAAGAATCTCAATTTCAGAATTGGGAATTGCAGATGCATAGAGATGAAGATAGCAGAAAAGAGTACACAATGTACCAGTCCAGTAATTTGCTGATAGGAGAAAACAAAGAAGTTTTCCATTATAGAAGACAAGAGGGTTTGGATGATTGGGTGGTAGTAAGACAAGGAGCAAGAATAGAAGCAAGAAGTCAGCAAGTGATAGTAAAAATTGAACGAGTAAGAACTGAGCAAGCCATCTTAGCTCAGCAGGCAGCAAGAAATCAGCAGCTTGAAGATTTATTGGACCAAGAAATTGAATTAATCAGAAGAATCATGTTGAAAGTGTCTCAGAGGAAGACATCAGCAAGGAAGAGAAGCAACAACAAAATGAAAACAGAGACAGATTGTGGAAGTGCAGCTAGTGGAGCAAGACAACATAAGATATGGAGACCTAGAGAAAAGAAGCAAACAGTAGATATAGATGATGAGTTACAAAACAAAATGTGGGATCCAAGCGGACAAAGATTTAAAACACATGATCTGGAGATCATGATCATTTTCTACCTTGGGAGTCTGATGCAGGAGCATAGACTCGAAAAAATACTTTGTATTTATTAAAACTAAGGGGTCTCATGTTTTTGAGAAAATATTAAATTTATGTAAATATAAATAGGCTTTTGAGTGATTAAATTATATTTTAATATGAGAGAATTTGGTCATTTGAGGATGTAAAGGGATGAGAGATTTTTCTAAATATTAATTTAGAGATTAGTTTCATTAATTTTGGGTGAGAGAGGATCCTTAGGGATTCAAGAGTGATTTTAGGATTTTGCTGAGATATTTGAGGACTTCGTTGAGTGATTAAAGGGATTTGAACCCAAATTGGTTCAATTCAATTTATATAGATTAATGAGCTTCAAAGGAAAAAAATAGATCAGGTAGAATAGAATAGTGAGAGTGTGAGAGTGTGATTGAGAGTAGGTTGAACAGCCAAGGCTGTAAGCCTTCAGGCGATTGTGAAGGGCCACAAATATGGAATATCTGGCCAACAAGAGTTTGTAAGTAATTTGTTTTGGTTTCAGATTATATAAACATTGGTTGATTGGTTCTGAAAGTTAAAAGTATTTCTGGTTAAATGTATATATCTATGGTTGAGGTATCGATCGTTGGAAAGATCGACCAAAGGAAGTGTGCAATAAAAGAAATTTTAAGATCAATTTATGCGCCCAAGCTGAAAGGATGGATATTAATATAACAATTGTTAACTGTGTTGAATAAATCCATGCATGAGTTTATTTGTTTCAAATATGGAACTCGATTTTAAAATCGGGTTGGTTTATATGTAGCACAGGAGAAATTGGGAATTGAATGTAGGAGGGCGCAGAGCTATGTTTTAAAACTCTGTTGGAATTCAATTAAAAAATTGTTATGTTTAAATAGCAGTGACATAGTTTGAACAGTGTGGCAAATGAGTGGCTTCGGCATATCGAGTTGGAAAGTCAAATTCATGGAGGTGCACACATTTTTGTGAAAATTAATTGGACTATTGTGAATACTGGGTTTATGTTGCAATTGAAATGCTGTTATTTAAATATGCATAACACTGGTATGAAGATTTCAAGAAACAAATTAATGAATTTCGATTATGAGATGCATTAATTTTCTGAACCAGTTCTGTTGAATGTAATCAATGGCAGTAATTGCTATTCGTTTAGTGCGTTGAAGTACAGGTGTAATCGATTGCTAAATTTACTATTGGTTGAAGTGCGTTCTGGACAAAACTATGGACGGAATTAATTGGATGTTGGCTTTTAGTAAGTCCATATCGATTTTACATAAAAACTGAATCGTGGAAATGTCAAACCCAGCGTTAGGAATTAAAAGGTTGTGTTTCATTTTTAAGAACACGTTGGGAAGACTGAGCAACATTGAATGGTAAAGGGAATGCGTGGTTTAAATTTGTGAATTGACATTTGAAATTGCAGAAATAGCCAGCGCTATGAAATCCAAGGCTGCATTTTATATATGTTTCATAAGTTACAGGTGGGAATCGATTGGATAGCGCTAGGAATGGAATCGATTGAATGAAGAACACAGGATATAAGGTATTTCCAGAGGTAACTTGAATCTATTGAATTTGATTCAGAAGATTGTTGAAAGTCAATCGATGTGTTAACTGCGTTAATGCTGAGTTGAAAGTTTAATCAGTCCAGAAAGAGGACTTTATGATCTCATGAAGGCATATAGAAAGTAAATCAAATGGTCTGATAGTGAGATACAGGAAAGTGAAGGCAGTGCCACATTAATGTTGGTGAACCAGATTCGATGTTGAGAGCACAAGACAGTGAATGGTGAGTAGTTGCATGTTTATTGGTTGTGTATTTTTTTAAACTGGTTCATATGTTGAAAAGCAGAATCGATGGTTAAGATGTGTTAAATAATGAACACATAAAATTTGGGGTTTCTTAAATCTTAATTTGTTGAGTTAGGCGCATTGAAGAGAGGGACTTGAATTTTGAAATATTGGGAATGTTGAATTGATTTGGAATTACATTTTGTATGTATGTGAGATTACAAGCTTCTGTATATTTGTTGAAAATTGCCGTGTATTGGAATTGAATTGGGGAATTGTTTGAGGCCAATGTTTTTACATGCATGAGTGATGGAGATCCTGGGTATTGCAGGCTCTGCCTGCATCAATTTTTGGTATCAGAGTGAGAATAGCTCTGTGTGAAGGTTTAAGTTTTAAACTGAATTGAGTTAATTGCATGCGATGAATGAATATCTGATTTTGAAACTAATGAAGATTGTAGCACGGAGATGCAGTGCAAGATCAACAAGATCTTGAAAGGTGAGCTAACAGGTATTATTTTTCTCTGGTTTAAAGGTTATGCTTAGATAATTTGACTTGCAGACATGGTGAAGAAATCTCAGCGAGAAGTAGATCACAGCTAGAGTGCAGTGATGAAAGAGTCCGACATGGACTCTAAGAGAGAGTGGCAGAACCTGGAAGATTCAACAGAGGTTGAATGAAAAGGACAAGTTTGTTCTTGAAAGTTGCAGATGAGAGAATCCTAAAGGAGCAGTGGAGAATGCTTGAAAGGTTCTAGCGGGGGACCGGTGATTACCAAAAGACCAGATCCAGAGGGAAGGATTGGTGAGGTAAGTGGCAGCAAGAGAGTTTGTTGTTGTAGAGGCTTGATGCAACTCATGGATGAGAAACTCATGGCGAAGGAGATGACTACTGAAAGTCATAAAGGAGAAAGCAGAGGTTTAGAAAGAGGCCACAGTAGAAAAGAGGAGAATGCCAAGGCGAATGGCATAAGACAGTAATTGACTCAGGAAGAGTATGAGAAAGAGAAAGCTGAGATAGCAGTGCATCTTGAGCTATTGATGGAATTGTTATAGGAAAATGTGAAAGACCAGAGACATGGTTTGCTGATGAGGAAGAGAGTGAAGTGGCAGAGGCTACAGCAGAAAAGAGATCGACAGATAAACATGCAGTTAACAGAGGAGCTGAGGAAGCTCGAGCAGATGATGGATGTACAGTTGAGACGGGAAGAACTCAGGGTAGCTGAGTTGGAAGAGGAGGTTTCCATTGGTGAAACAGAGGAGAAGATCATTGACGATTTCTTGAGTTGGGTAAATCCAGATCAGCTGGATAATGTAAAACCGTGTATTTTTGTGGCTGACAATTGTGATGTGATTACAGGTTTTACTGATGAGGATGTGCAATCTTGTAAAGTTCTTACAACACAGGAGAAGGTTCTTGTGAATAAAGAAGAGGATCAGCTGGAAGAGCTGGTATATAAACCGATAGTTGAGACTGTTGAACATTGTATTTTTCAAACTGAAAGTTTGTGTATGAATGCAGGGACTGTAAGTGATGATGATATGCTTCAGCAATGCCACAGAGAAATTGCATTGTTGGAATATTTGTTGGAGAGTTCAGAGTATGACAGGGAGATTGCAAAAGAAAGAGTTTAGTACAGTGAACGAGAACAAAAAGACATCATGGAAACAGATGGTGTGAGAGGAAGATTAGTTGATAGTCTTGAGAATTCTTTAGAGAATTCTTTGGGAAGAGAGAATCAGCATATTGATGTGCTGATTGAGAGGGAGAATTCAAAACAACATACTGAGGTGCTGGTAGAGGGAAGTAAGGCACTGATGCCTTATGATTTTTGTTTTAACAACTGTTTTGTGAATGCAGGTATTATCGTAGGTGTTGAAGGACATTTGACTCAGTTGAGCAGTCAAATGAAGGAGAAAGACGAGAATTCTGTGGAAATTTCTAATCCATGGGATGAGGACGTTGTGTTGCCGGAAAGGATGCTGAATGATCAGAATTCAGTGCAGAAAGAATCTCAATTTCAGAATTGGGAATTGCATATGCATAGAGATGAAGATAGTAGAAAAGAGTACACAATGTACCAGTCCAGTAAGTTGTTGATAGGAGAAAACAGAGAAGAATTTTTCCATTGTAGAAGACAAGAGGATTTGGATGATTGGGTGGCAATAAGAACAGGAGCAAGTATAGAAGCAAGAAGTCAGCAAGTGACAGTAAAAATTGAACGAGTAAGAACTGAGCAAGCCGTCTTAACTCAGCAGGCAGCAAGAAATCAGCAGCTTGAAGATTTATTAGACCAAGAAATTGAATTAATCAGAAGAATCATGTTGAAAGTGTCTCAGAGGAAGACATCAGCAAGGAAGAGAAGCAGCAGCAAAATGAAAACAAAGACAGATTGTGGAAGTGCAGCTAGAAGCATAAGATATGGAAACCTGGAGAAAAGAAGCAAACAGCAGGTATAGATGATGAGTTACAAAACAAAATGTGGGATCCAGGTGGACAGATTTAAAACACATGATCTCGAGATCATGATTATTTTCTACCTTGGGAATCTGATGCAGGAGCATAGACTCGTAAAAATATTTGTATTTATTAAAACTAAGGGGTCTCATGTTTTTGAGAAAATATTAAATTTATGTAAATATTAATAGGCTTTTGGGTGATTAAATTATATTTTAATATGAGAGAATTTGGTCAGTTGAGGATGTAAAGGGATGAGAGATTTTTCTAAATATTAATTGAGAGAGTAGTTTCATTAATTTTTGGTGAGAGAGGATCCTTAGGGATTCAAGAGTGATTTTAGGATTTTGTTGAGATATTTGAGGACTTTGTTGAGTGATTAAAGGGATTTGAACCCAAATTGGTTCAATTCAATTTATATAGATTAATGAGCTTCAAAGGAAAAAAAATAGATCAGGCAGAATAGAATAGTGAGAGTGTGAGAGTGTGATTGAGAGTAGGTTGAATAGCCAAGGCTGTAATCCTTCAGGCGATTGTGAAGGGCCACAAATCTGGAATATCTGGCCAACAAGAGTTTGTAAGTAATTTGTTTTGGTTTCAGATTATATAAAGATTGGTTGATTGGTTGTGAAAGTTAAAAGTATTTCTGGTTAAATGTATATATATATGGTTGAGGTATTGATCGTTGGAAAGATCGACCAAAGGAAGTGTGCAACAAAAGAAATTTTAAGATCAATTTATGCGCCCAAGCTGAAAGGATGGATATTATTATAACAAGTGTTAACTGTGTTGAATAAATCCATGCATGAGTTTATTTGTTTCAAATAAGGAACTCAATTTTAAAATCCGATTGGTTGATATGTAGCACAAGAAAAATTGGGAATTGAATGTAGGAGGGCGCAGAGCTATGTTTTAAAACTCTGTTGGAATTCAATTAAAAAAATTGTTATGTTTAAATAGCAGTGACATAGTTTGAACAGCGTGGCAAATGAGTGGCTTCGGCATATCGAGTTGGAAAGTCGAATTCATGGAGGCACACACATTTTTGTGAAAATTAATTGGACTGTTGTGAATACTGGGTTTATGTTGCAATTGAAACGCTGTTATTTCAATACGCATAACACTGGTATGAAGATTTCAAGACACAAATTAATGAATTTCGATTATGAGATGCGTTAATTTGCTGAACTAGTTCTGTTGAATGTAATCAATGGCAGTTATTTCTATTCATTTAGTGCGTTGAAGTAGAGGTGTAATCGATTGCTGAATTTACTATTGGTTGAAGCGCGTTCTTGACAGAACTATGGACGGAATTAATTGGATGTTGGCTTTTAGTAAGTCAATATCGATTTTACATAAAAACTGAATCGTGGAAATGTCAAACCCAGCATTAGGAATTAAAATGTTGCGTTTCATTTTTAAGAATAGGTTGGGAAGATTGAGCAGCGTTGAATGGTAAAGGGAATGCGTGGTTTAAATTTGTGAATTGACATTTGAAATTGCAGAAATAGCCAGCGTTATGAAATCCAAGACTGCATTTTATATATGTTTCATAAGTTACAGGTGGGAATCGATTGGATAGCACTGGGAATGGAGTCAATTGAATGAAGAACACGGGATATAAGGTATTTCCAGAGGTAACTTGAATCTATTGAATTTGATTCAGAAGATTGTTGAAAGTCGATCGATGTGTTAACTGCATTAATGCTGAGTTGAAAGTTTAATCAGTCCAAAAAGAGGACTGTATGATCTCATGAAGGCATAGACAAAGTAAATCAAATGGTTTGATAGTGAGATACAGGAAAGTGAAGGTTGCGCCACATTAATGTTGGTGAACCAGATTCAATGTTGAGAGCGCAAGGCGGTGAATGGTGAGTAGTTGCATGTTTATTGGTTGTGTATTTTTTAAACTGGTTCATATGTTGAAAAGTAGAATCGATGGTTAAGATGTGTTAAATAATGGACACATAAAATTTGGGGTTTCTTAAATCTCAATTTGTTGAGTTAGGCACCTTGAAGAGAGGGACTTGAATTTTGAAACAATGGGAATGTTGAATTGATTTGGAATTACATTTTGTATGTATGTGAGACTAAAAGCTTCTGCATATTTGTTGAAAATTGTCGTGTATTGGAATTGAATTGGGGAATTGTTTGAGGCGCATGCTTTTACATCCATGAGTGATGGAGATCCTGGGTATTGCAGGCTCTGCCTACATCAATTTTTGGTATCAGAGCGAGAATAACTCTGTGTGAAGCTTTAAGTTTTAAACTGAATTGCATGCGATGAATGAATATCTGATTTTGAAACTAATGAAGGTTGCAGCAGAGAGATGCAGTGCAAGATCAACAGGATCTTGAAAGGTGATTTAACAGGTATTATTTATCTTTGGTTTAAAGGTTATGCTTGGATAATTTGACTTACAGGCATGGTGAATAAATCTCAACAGGAAGTAGATCACAGCTAGAGTGTAGTGATGAAAGAGTCCGACATGGATTCTAAGAGAAAGTGGCAGAACCTGGAAGATTCAACAGAGGTTGAATGAAAAGGACAAGTGTGTTCTTAAAAGTTGCAGATGAGAGAAGCCTGAAGGAGCAGTGGAGAATGCTCGAAAGGTTCCAGTAGAGGACCGGTGATTACCAAAAGACTAGATCCAGAGGGAAGGATTGGTGAGGTAAAGGGCAGCAAGAGTGTTTGTTGTTGTAGAGGCTTGATGCAACTCATGGGTGAGACACTCATGGCGAAGGAGATGACCACTGAAAGTCATAAAGGAGAAAGAAGAGGTTCAGAAAGAGGCCATAGTAGAAAAGAGAAGAATCTGAAGGCGAATGGCATAAGACAGCAGTTGACTCAGGAAGAGTATGAGAAAGATAAAGCTGAGATAGCAGTTCATCTTGAGCTATTGATGGAGTTGTTACAGGAAAATGTGAAAGACTAGAGACATGGTTTGTTGATGAGGAATAGAGTGAAGTGGTAGAGGCTATAGCAGAAAAGAGATCGACAAATAAACATGCAGTTAACAGAGGAGCTGAGGAAGCTCGAGCAGATGATGGATGTATAGTTGAGACGGGAAGAACTCAAGGTAGCTAAGTTGGAAGAGGAGGTTTCCATTGGTGAAACAGAGGAGAAGATCATTGATGATTTCTTGAGTTATTGGGTAAATCCAAATCAGTTGGATAATGTAAAACCGTGTATTTTTGTGGCTGACAATTTTGATGTGATTACAGGTTTTACTGATGAGGATGTGCAATCTTGTAAAGCTGTTACAACACAGGAGAAGGTTCTTGTGAATAAAGAAGAGGATCAGCTGGAAGAGCTGGTATATAAACAAACAGTTGAGACTGTTGAACTTTGTATTTTTCAAACTGAAAGTTTGTGTATGAATGCAGGGACTATAAGTGATGATGATATGCTTCAGCAATGCCACTGAGAAATTGCATTGTTGGAATATTTTTTGGAGAATTCGGAGTATGACATGGAGATTGCAGAAGAAAGAGTTCATTACAGTGAATGAGAACAAAAAGACATCATGGAAACAGATGGTGTGAGAGGAAGACTAGTTGATAGTCTTGAGAATTCTTTGGGAAGAGAGAATTAGCATACTGATGTACTGATTGAGAGGGAGAATTCAAAACAACATACTGAGGTGTTGGCAAAGGCAAGTAAGGCACTGATGCCTTATGATTTTTGTTTTAACAAGTGTTTTGTGAATGCAGGTATTATCGTAGGTGTTGAAGGACATTTGACTCAGTTGAGCAGTCAAATGAAGGAGAAAGACGAGAATTATGTGGAAATTTCTAATCCATGGGATGAGGACGTTATGTTACTGGAAAGGATGCTGAATGATAAGAATTCAGTGCAGAAAGAATCTCAATTTCAGAATTGGGAATTGCAGATGCATAGAGATGAAGATACCAGAAAAGAGTACACAATGTACCAGTCCAGTAAGTTGTTGATAGGAGAAAACAGAGAAGAAGTTTTCCGTTGTAGAAGACAAGAGGGTTTGGATGATTGGGTGGCAGTAAGAACAAGAGCACGTATAGAAGCAAGAATTCAGTAAGTGACAGTAAAAATTGAACGAGTAAGAACTGAGCAAGCTGTCCTAGCTCAGCAGGCAGCAAGAAATCAGCAGCTTGAAGATTTATTAGACCAAGAAATTGAATTAATTAGAAGAATCATGTTGAAAGTGTCTCAGAGGAAGACATCAGCAAGGAAGAGAAGCAGCAGAAGCAGCAGCAAAATGAAAATAGAGACAGATTGTGGAAGTGCAGCTAGTGGAGCAAGACAGTATAAGATATAGAGACCTGGAGAAAAGAAGCAAACAACAGATATAGATGATGAGTTACAAAAGAAAATGTGGGATCCAAGTGGACAGAGATTTAAAATGCATGATCAGGAGATCATGATCATTTTCTACCTTGGGAGTCTGATGCAGGAGCATAGACTCGGAAAAATACTTTGTATTTATTAAAACTAAGGGGTCTCATGTTTTTGAGAAAATATTAAATTTATGTAAATATTAATAGGCTTTTGAGTGATTAAATTATATTTTAATATGAGAGAATTTGGTCAGTTGAGGATGTAAAGGGATGAG
>APFE030696757.1:0-14944 GCA_000404065.3 Pinus taeda | reverse complement strand
CCATGTGATAGGTCTATTTTGGTATCCTATTACACCATCTGATTACCTTGAAGTCCGATGGGGAATGAAAGAGGGCAAGGAGGAAGTTGGCATTATTTCTTCTTTCAAATTCACAAAGGCCAATTTCTAAAGGCAGTCCTAAGGGGATGTTAGAGATCGTTTCTCATAACTTGGGATCGACTGGCCATATGTTAATGAAAAGCTTATTCCAAGATAAAGGAGCCAACAAGGGGTATATCTCAAATCTAATATCCCATCTTAAGCAGAAATAGATAGAGCCAACAAAGACTTTCATTTATCTCAAAAGAAGAATATGCCTCTAGTTGAAGTGCAAGACTTGTCATCATCAAATTCTTTGTATGATGATATGATGAAGCAGCTAATGCAATGAGAAAAAGTCCATCTCTAGTCAGATAAGCTGATCTAGTGCTCATACAAGATAAACAGGTCGAAGAACCAGAACATACTTGCATTGCAAATTACTATTATTGGTGAAATGGGCTTAATTCCATTATGATATTTTGCATTTTGATCTACATGGCATAGTTTGAAAGCTAGTAAACTATATTTTAGTTGTCCAACATGATGACAACTAAGAGTAAAAGACACTTATCTTAGTTTTTTTTGAAAGAGGATTTCAACTCAGAGATCCACTAATAAAAGGCACTTATCTTAGTTTTTTTTGAAAGAGGATTTCAACTCAGAGATCCACTAATAAATTTTGAAGTTGTAATACAAGTGGCTTGTACTTTTTATAGGGCACAACCAATAAAAAGCAATGTTGCAAGTTTTTATGGCAAATGTTTAAAGCCATTTCCTACCATTCTTTGCAGCCTTAGACCTGATATTGATTGATAGCTACCATAGAATACTTACTGTGATGATATACCTGCTTGACTGATTGATATACCTTGATGCCTATGCCAGCTCTAACTTCTCTCTCTCTCTTTATTTCCACTTAATCTTGCTTCTATTTTTCTATCCTACTCTCCTCTCTATTACTCCCTTCTAATTAAGTCAGATTTAGCTGGCTAGATTACACAGCTGGGAGGCTTGATTCAATCCGTCCTTCTCACTGACTTCCTTTTAGATGAGATAAGAAAACTTGTTCCATGCCATTGTAGATGAGACAAGGAAACTTGTACAATGCCATTATAGTTAGGAACCCTACTTCACTCAAGGCAAGGCAAGGACTAGCTACCATGCAACCTTCCTTGTTATTATATATAGCTTAGTTCATACACAAATACCTAGTGCAAGGGAAGGTTATAAAGGTGAATTGGCAATTGTATCGAATTGCATGTTAATATTGTCTAATTTCCCTTATGCTCGCTAGGTTCATGATATTTCACTAGCTAAAAATCCATCTTCATGCAGTAGAATTTCCCTTTATACCTAAGTTTCCTGCTTCGAGAGAGTCCTACTCTAAACAAACTAACTTTTTGAGTTTAATGGATAAAAAAAAATTTCAATTCAAATAAATCTTCATCATTACTATAATAATTTTGAGAGACATTTTAGAATATTCAACGTTATATCAACAAAACAAGGAGGGTATAACTTACTTAAAGTTGAGTACTTAGGAGGAAAAAACATTTGTTCCATATAAATGGGCATTAATAGTGAGAAGATACCATCTAATCCTAAAATTCAATCATTCTCTAAGTATATTGGGCTACTTAATTGATTCAAGTATTTCATATAAGTACTCTGAATTTTACATTAGTCGTGATAGTTGTCCTTTGGACTTGTGATATTGTCAAATTTAGCATATTTTATTGATTTTATATGTATATTCATGCTCTTAATGATCCATTCACTACACAATAACGAGATATGATTTATAAGTAGACATTGTTTCTACGAACATACAAACATAGTCTAAATTACTAAGTTTAGGCTTTTGTGGTCCATATTGCACTATAAGAAAAAATTTCGAAAATAATCACATCAAGAAAGATTATGACTACTAGTTTCTAACTAACTAGTGTGGTTCAAGGAAGCAAGTTAAATAGATGGATAGACTCTTCCAATGGCTATAAAGAAATGACTACTATAGATTTAGTCAAAACTTATGGATCTTTTTTTTCAAACCAATAAATATTCAAGTGAAGAAAGTATCAATAAATATTAATAAATTTTTTTTATACATAATTATTTTTACTAAATCCAAATTTAATATTTTAATTATAGATAGTATGAAAAATAAATATGGACCTTAGATTATAAACTAACTCATAATTTAAACATATAGAAATACAGAAAGAATATAATATAAATAATTGAATATGTATAACGAAATAAATTTAGATCCTAAATTATAAACTAACTAACAATTTAAATAAGTAAACATATAAAAAGTTCATATAAAAATAGAAATAACACCACGGATTACAAATAAACATATGACTAGACTAAGGAAAATGAGAAACATAATTACCATTAGTAAATAAAAAACAATTAATAAAATTGAATATAAATATATAAAAAGGTGTAAAATAAAAACAAATTCTAAATTGTTATATTTTTTTCTTTTTAATAAATTTTATCGGAAAGTTAAAGTACTTGTCCCTATTTGTGATGGATATATTAGAATATAGTCTAACACTAAATTAAACTGAATTTATTTCATCATTGAAATAATCCAATAAACTTTAAAATAATCTCGGAACTTCATCTAATCTATTGTAAACTCCTTCAACTTCATTTAAAGATTAGATAATATGCATATATTGAAATATGACAGTAAAATTTAAAAAATATTGCAAATGGATTTACCACCTATCCAATGTAAACTTCGTTAACTTCATTTGAAAGATAGAAAATATGCACATATTCGAATAAGACAATAAACTTTAGAAATTCTTGAAGATGGACTTACCACTCATCAAATATATACTCCCTCAACTTTATTTGAATTTTAGACAATATGAATATATTGACATAACTCAATAAATTTTAAAAGCATCCAAGATCAATCCTAAACTTGTATCTACCAAGTGTTGAGAGGCATGAAATATATTTTCAGTCTAAAATAGGTATGCACCTAGATATATTTTATCCCTCTCGGTACTTGGTAATTATAGAGTTAAGGCGGATCTAGGATGATAACTAGTGAAGGGTGTGTGCTGCAACATCCCCTGGTTGATTAGCTAGGTGGGATGATGATAACCAAACCCCCATCCCATCTAATGAAAATTGCCACACAAAGGGACCAAAAATCCTTTTGAATAAGTTACTAGCAAACCTTCTTGGGAGGAGAGTCCACCAAAATATTCTAGGTGGAGGAAATTCTCGATGAAGAGTCCATATGTCCATGGTTAGAAAATCTATCAACAACCTTATTTATTGATATAGGGATGTGGATAGGAATGATGAAAATGATATCCATATTTTGTGAAGATACCTAGTGTTGTAGTTCTCCTAGTGACTAGATTTTGGAGATTATCTACATAAAAGTACAATTTTGAAGTTTGTGCACCTTATTAACTATGAGTTCGGAGTATTATTCGATGAAGATAATAGTGAAACCTCATGTTTAAGCTATATCCAATCCTTTGATGTCGGGCATGGGATATGGATAATTCCCACTAAAATTTAGGGCTTTAGTACAAAAATTGTGCAATTCCCAAGGAATAGCCAAACTTGCTCAGCCAGGAAATTGCACAAAAGTCATTCCTATGCTTGTAGACTGTTGCATGCCTACCCAAGTTGACCAGTCCCCTCTAGGACTAAGTAACGTTGATTTTTCATGCATGAACTTCTTTTCCCAAAAAAGTAAAAAGAAAAATTTGTCTCGAGATTTTAGGGATCCATTTTTAGCAGTTGGAGGTTACATGCAAAAGTTGTTTTAGAAACCTCTCCCCAAGTGTCGCTTTTTCCTAGATTTGAGACATGCACATCATAAGCCTCGATCTTATCAAACATATTTATCCAATGCTTCAGAGATGATTCCTCACATTGATCTTGGGGTTATGATGTCCCACATCACATCTAGCAGCATTCAACACACTCAACTTAGCTTTTTCGAGGTAAGTTTTCTTTTTTTGTTGATTTTATGTTGCTTTTTGCATTTTGGCTTGTGTGAATGTTGTTTTATTGGTTTTTTTGAACACTTGTCATTTTAATGCATTCTAGCCTATAGAAGTATTATTTCAAGTTTTTCATTGCATCTCACTGTTGTCGCATGCATGACATTGTTTCTGCACTTACGGTTGCCATTGTGGCGAGTCGGTAAACACAGTTACTTGTTTTATTGTTTTCTAAATCCTACACTCACTGTTTTCATGCATGATCATTTCCTCTTGTTTTCACTTAGCTTCACCATGCATTAAAACTTTTCATGTTTTCAGTTATCCGTGGGCGGGTGTGGGTTTCCTTGGCCCAAACCTTGTCCTGCTCAGCTTGCAATGCAAATTTATGAGACGTAAGGCTCTTCCTTCTTCCAAAAAATTGTGAAAGGATGGCAAAAACCTGGCATCTAGGCTTTTTTTTTTGTAAATCTGAGAGGCGGTGCCTTGTGGGCCCCAGAAATTGCACAAATCCAATTTGTTGATTGTAGTCATTGTTGATTGAAACTGCGCATTTCATAGTTTGAGTCCTCAACAAGCCAAGTTAGACTATGCATTGCATAGTTTCAACTGTCAGTTAACTCATTGACAATCTAGAGTGTGCCTTATGTAGTTTTGACGGTCAGTCTCCCATCCTCCCTGTGAAAATTGCGCAATCTTTCCAGTCAGTAATCTAAGTATGTTACATGTTAGTATTCAAGTTGTTTTGGTTTTCAAATAATAGATTTCATTCCATGAGTGTTTCTCTGTCTTCAAGTATCACAGGTGGTCATCTGTCTCTCAGTAATACAGGTACAATGTCCTCCAAGAGAGCATGCTCAAAGGAAACTATTGAGAGTGTAGCTCGAGATGTAGTTGAGAAAGTGTCTATGAGCTTGCCTATCTATGAAGACACTAAGTTGTTGATAGATAAGGGTATGGAGATGAAATTGTGGGACAACAATGACACCTTCTTAACCACCTTTGAGGAATATCTGGAAGACCAAAGGGTCTGTGTCAACATACACAAGTCTAACTTGTACTAGATTGCATGCAGGTATCCTACATTTCCATTCACGGACATGATCCACTCGATTGTATACCATACTAATCCAAAGACAATGATGTTGAGCACTGTCAGTGGAAGATAAATTTCTACCTTCAGGGTGAAGGTATTTTAGGATGTGTATCACTTGCCACAACCTGTGATCATGATGGATGCACCCTTCACTAGACCCAACAACACTGCAAACTCTAGAGACATATTGAAGAGCTGGGTGAAAGAGCCATCCAAGTTTAGGATGAAAACCAGCTAGGTTTACAAGACGAGGATACTACAGAAGGCATATCAGCTCTTGTCCATCTTTGCATGCTTCTTATACCACGAAGCGAGCATAGAGACCTTCCCTGAGAGTTGGGTGATTGTGTTGGGTCAAATGGTGAGAGAAGGAAGACCTTGCAACTGGTCTGACATGTTTTCTCTTAGGTTGAAGGAATAGGTAACACAAACTCAACATCCACCGAAGATCCACCAAGAGAATATATACATGTATGCTTACATAATAGATTTCCTCTGTCCCTGTCAATAGTTCCCAGGCTTGGGTTGGGCATGGACACCTTCAGAAACCTTTGTGCACACTTATTGCAGGTTGTTCTCTGAATGCAAATTCCATGGGGTTATCATACAATTATAAGACCACTTTGTCACATCGGTGTACACGATGATGTTTGAGAAGGATCCACCTTGCATGTCACGGGCATCGATGGAGTCATTGATGAACATAAAAGATTGGTATTCCTCACCCCTTGGCTCCTTCAAATGGATGTACAACACAGAGGAGGCTACTCATGTTTTACTGAAGTTCGACATGGAAAAGCTCATCATGCAAGAAGTGTCATATCACATCTCGACAAGGTTGTCAACTAGACTACACAAGAAGAAGAAGGCACCTTGGCCCACTCTTCCTTTGAGGATCGCGTTGTATGATATCCGAAATCTCAAGCATGTTGAGGCTGAGACAAGGGAATTCAAGAGATTCACCTTCGGCACCATAAGTTACAATCTATATGACCCACATTGCTTAGCGAAGGACCACTGTGCAAGAGTGCAACATCCTTTGATCCATAAAGCATGACACTGGCATGAGGAAGACCCGTGGAGATGTTGCTATCACTACTCAAGGTTCAATGAACCGATCAACATAGCTATAGAGTGGTTAGCAAAGTAAAAGGCAACATCATCTGAGGGAGCGGCATCATCAGCATTAGGAGAGGGTAGCAGATCTCTGCATGACGAACGCAAGAGGAAGGTTCTTAACAATGTATATGAAGAGCAAAGATGCAAGTTCAAATAAGATCCACTTGTTTTGAAAGAATCTTTGGAAATTGAGAGTAAGAGGCGATAGCACAATATAATAATTGTGCAAAGGCAAAGAGCGAAGTAGAAGATGAAGGAAATAGAAAATGAGTTGCAGGAGTTGAAGAGGAAACTCACGGAAGAACAATAGCTACATAGAAGAGAGAAGGAAGCATAAGAAGAACAAGAACAACTAGAGGCACAACATGCATAGATTGACGAAACTGCACCCATATAGGTTATTGACTTCTTCTAGAAGCTTACACATAGCAGACAGGGTGAGAATTCGTAGAAGTAAGACTTGGCTCAAGAGATTTAACAAATGTTAGAGCAAATAGACACAAATTTGATTCAACCAGAGTGACATTAGGACATTAACCTCATGCCCCAAAATCAATAGGTCACCCCATCGACTTCACGAGTTCCAGAAGTAGAGTAAGTCCCAAGTGATCAAGCAGGCACAAAAATCCTTGAAGACAATCCCAAAGTAGAGATGCACAACATATCTTTAATTGAGCCAAAACACAAATTTGTGTATTCACACAAAGTTCCTACTCCAGATGTCCATATATCTACTTTGTAGTTTGAAGAACGAGTGATCTTGTCTGATGTGTGCAAGAATCTAGCCGCATTGGCCGATGATATCAAAGCATATGTCGAAGCCACCAACTCGAATGTTCAATTATTGATAACTGAGAACAACCGCATGGCTAAGTAATTACAAATGGCCAAGTAGGGAGGAGAACAGGTTACATCATCTGCAAGAATAGAGTTGAGGTGACTGATAGTAGGTGAAGTATCATCTCTTAAGAAAATCATGTGGAAGTTGTACTACTGATTCGTGATCGTGCATAAGTTAGTTGTCCATCTCAATGGTTGGCAACAATTTTGTCAATCACATGAAAACATCGATAACGAGGTAAAAAGGAGCTCCATTTCACTTGCCCAAGATGATGAAGTCAAAGGTGGTAAAGTTGAAGAGACGCATCTGATTTTAGATCCAAAACAAAGAGGAACTCCCGCAATTCATCACGAGTTTGCAGGCTTCGCATGGACGAGTGTTCAGGAGCGTGGATTTCATTATGTGCATGCATGCGATCCTATCCATTGGCACACTCACTGAGGTTAATTCAAAGAACCAAATTTGAATGGAGCTAGACATGTACTTTGATCAGTTGATGCACGTAGCCACTAGCGCAAACATCGAGGTCAACGTAGACACCATGCATCATTATGTTGTTGGCCTAGCTGTGCTCAAGACTATGATGCACATGTTATCAAATGAGTTAGATAGAGGTGCCAAATTGGAGTACCCAAATGCAACAGAGGCAATAGTTCTCTTTCAAAAGGATGTCTCCACAGAACACATGGACACCATAATAGAATACCAAGCTTAGCATTAGTTTTCCACCATCGATCATCGTGAGGATGTTCAACATTTAGTCTTCCCATGGATATTCAAATCTTAGTGATTTCTTGCATGGCTTACTCAAGCTTATTTTGTCTCACATCAGTACATGTGCATATTCTAATGTAAACATATTGTAAAAGTGAAAGACCAAGTGTCAATAGTAGAATGTAACACTCACGTAGTAGTTGAAGAGTCATGAGGGTAGGTGAAGAGTAACAAAGAAGAATGTGAAGGTTCACACCACCATTTGCTATTTATAGAATCTCATAACTCATTGCACAGACTTTTGGGAGCCAAGCTCCCTATAGGTGTAACTTAGAGAAAGCTTGGAGTTTATTGTAACGAGCCTTCGCTTCTGAACAGTGAAAAGCCAATACATTTCTTTGAAGGAACAGGTGGCAGTGACTATAATGTTCCATTATTGGGGCTAGTGGAATTCATCAATAAAAAACGACGTCTGCTTTAATACTAGTAGATTATGAAATGATCAATTCATCCTTGGAGAAATTTATGGAATAATGTAGCCATTCTTGAGATGTGGCATGACAAACCAATGGAAGATTCTTTTAGAACTAATTCTTTTAATGAATTAGAAATTTGATCTCCTAACAGAACTTGCAACTTGATATCCTTCCTTAATACAACAAACTCTACCTCTAATCATGACAATTTGTCCTTTAAACGAGTCTTCTCAGCCTTTGTATTTTTGGTAGAGAATTCATCTGCTAACTCGTGCAACTCATTCTTCAAAATTATATCTAGAAATCAACTTCCAATTCCTTGACATTAAACTCTCTTTAAGAAAATAAAATTGGCCCTCGAAGACTAATATAACCTTGTAAATAAACTGAATAAAAATGTTGAGGTTTATGTACAACAATCTTCATTAGATAATCAAAAATAGACAATGAAAAAAATTCCAACTAGGGTGGAAAATAATATCCACTAAAGAAGGAGGAAGACTAGGTAGGTCCGCAAGAGATCTACAGAAACTAGGGTGAGGATTTTACTTGAAACCCTTGATCTAAAACTTATTTGAGTTTCTCTTTAGTAGAAATTATAAACGTGTACATAGATTATAATGCTCAACAAATGAGTCGATACTATTTCTACAATTTCGCCTCATGCTTCTCGACTCCCCTTTCCCTCCCTTACATAATATTATCAAAATCAAGAAAACTCCTTAGCAGATTTTGCAGTCGAAAAAATTAGGGACATTACATGAATAACGAGCAAAACCTCCATGGGCCCCATTAAATCAATGTTAATGCCCCATCAAGGTTTTCCAAGGGCATAATATGACATGTAATAAAAATTGATATAAACAAGAATAATAAAAAATATCCTTACTTTTTGAATATTAAATCTATAATCATTTTAATATATATTCCCAATTGACTCATTCAAAGCATTTTTACCATGTTTAAGCTATATAATTACATAAAGGTATCCCTTGACCATTTTTAAAATGACTTAAATGAGGTAGAGTAGAATAATACCATACTTTTCATGCTCTTCATATTGCTAGTTGTAAGAGCGAGTGTGGCTACTATGCCACTATTATATTTGAAATTAGGTAATAGTAAAATATGACTATTAATTAATATATTAATTTTAAAAAACTAATATAATGAAAAGTCTTTTAAATGTGTCATAAAAAGAAAGACACTAGATCACAGTGTTCAAGCTTCTCTACAAATATATTCATTAGATTCTAAAAATAAACAATGAAAAATAAACCAACTATGGTGGAAAATATTTTCCGCCGAAGGAAGAGGAATATTAGCTACGATGGTAAGAGATCTCCCAAAGCTAGGGTGAGGATTTCACTTCAAACCCCCGATCTGAAACTTGCTTGGGTTTCTCTTCAAAATCGATTAGAAATGAATAGACAAAGAAAATGATCAAGAAATGATTTCATCACCCTTTTATAATTTATCTCGATGCTTCTAGACACCCTTTTAATATTATTTTATTTGTTGGGACCATTTTCTACTAAGTTACATTTTATACCATTTTTAATAAAATAATATTATGTTTCCTTTCAGTAATAAAATAATATTTTCCACCCTTTGGTAATAAAATAATATTCTCCCTCTTTTAATTACTATTATAAAAATTAGGAAATATCCTTAGTAATTTTTTCACTCACAAAAAATAGGGACATTACAGTCCTCCCTGCCAAATCTTGCCTGTCCTCAAAAAATGTTCAAGCAAGTTCTCTCTGTATCTTCTGACTCAAACTATCACTGCAAATAATACTAGCTTCCCAAACGTTCCACTAAACCAACCCACGCTGCTGTGCCACCTCAAAATGAATAAATCCCCTAATACTGAGGTCGCAATCCTTCTTGATGAATGTGAAACATCACTTGCTCAAATCATTATCCAACAAGTCATTGCTACTAGGAATGCTCTCCCTACCACCTATATGTAGAGTACCCTAATAGTCTAGAATACTAATGAACTCTTCAAGGAGTTACTCTACTGAGAAACTAACCTTGTGTCCTATAAGAGTATATGCCTAAATATGTAATCCAACATAGGAGGATAGGAACCCTCACTTCTACGATCTCTCCATGGTTTCCTCTGGTTAATAATCCTACCATACTAGTGTAGTGCCATGAGTCATTAGCAAATCACTAAAGGGGGGAATACGCTGTATTGAACTAAAACTGAATGGAAGATCAATAAGACCTCCCCCTATATTGACCATCTCATCCAACGGGTATCCAGAATACCAAGCCTTGTAATGTCAAGGTCCCCTATTAATATGAAAAGGATACCCCCATACTAATGATGTGCCACTATGTTCAAAACTGAATTACCATCATGCTTGGAAGTGATCCCCCTCTCTTGTAGCTCTCGACTATTGTACTAGTAATGAGAAGTGCCTTGCTGAACCTACAAGGCCAACTCAATAATTCCAGAGCTTACCACTCCCTAATTAGCCTCAGTCATCAGCAACAAGAGGGATAACCTACCTCGCCACATGGTCAAGGTCTCATTCGATTCCCATGTGTTAACCCAAGAATTGATTAGACCAACCTCTACCACAATTTTTCTCATCACGGAATAGAGTGATCTATCAACCAACTTAATCCCTGAATCCCAAATCCAACTCTAATGTAGCATACTTATGACAACTTCTAGAATCCATACATCCCTTCGATTTGATCTTTTCATGAAATCAATATATAGGTTCCATACATCATAAATTAAGCTGGTGCATGCTAAGCTATCTTGCGCCTGTTACAGACCATTGTGAGATATGTTATCTCTCACATGTTCTCATTCTATAATACTACCTAGAGGCTCATCCATTCTAACTCCTACTCATAGAATTCCCTAGAACGCTTGGTAAAAAGTGTGTCATACACCTTCATAGGTGTGAATTGAGGGGAAAAACATATGTTATCTCTGCAATCAACTCTCACCTCAACCATAGCCCTCATTTGGGAAATGTAGCTCCTAATACATTGTTCTCTGACTATATGTCTCAAATTAACCTCCCCTTTCCTATTTCTCATGATGAGAACATCAAGAGGTAATATCTAAATCCTTTATAATTGTGTTTAATTTCAAGAATTGATGGTTGTTTGAGCTCTGATGTGTATGATCAATAACACGTGTGGATGCTCCCAGCCAAGCTTGTGATCAAACCTATTCTTAGAACCTAGGTATGACCACTTCAATGTCATGCCTAACAACCTTGTCAATAAATCTCCCTATTAATAACACTCCCCTAGTTCATTATGCAGCCTCATACACTAATGTAAATAACGATGTACCTTTGTACCCCTTGACATACAACTACACCTAGTTGTCAACCTTTTTGCATTGCTAGAAATCACTAAATGCTCCCACATCACTGTAAATAAACTGGTACACTTCTTATTTCAATGTGTTCATCACTCCATGAGGAATCTCACTACAATGTGAATCACTCCTCCTACTATATGGTGCAACCCCACACACACTACATATAATTGTACACATTTATGCTCCTCTGCATAGTGCTTCTGATCAATACATACCCCTATACACTCGTAGATGCCATGGTCTAAATTTGACTTAGTAGGCATAAGCCTACATCCTCTCAGTATCAAAATCCCCACTACCACACCTCCATAACCTCATATGAGTAGACTTCCCCTTGTGATCTTCCCTGAGATATATGACGAAAAATTCCCCCTTTGCGACCATCGTAGTGTCACTATGGTATTGCACCTTGATGACCCATCTTCCCCGTATATCCATGGGAAATCATCACCTTAATAGAAGGCATTGTTTAGTGCCCTATTGATGCCACCTCTTCTGTCACGATCTTGCAAGAGTATGTAAATAATCCAATGACCCCATGCACATCCAATATGCCAAGATAACTCATGAAGTCTTCCTATTCCCATGTCAACCATGCTTGTCTCTTTTGATTTCTAGAACTCGGATGGATATCTGAAGGTGTACATCTACTCAGTCACTAGATCCATCACATAAATACTAGCTTCACTGACCAAATCCATGATACAATGGGAAATCCCACATGTATCCCATTAATACCTTGGCCCTTGAGCTCCTCTAATTACCACAACCCTTGTTGAACTTTGGCTATGGATATATCTAGATAGCTAGCTCGCTCCACTAGGTACTAGCTATATACCTATGACCAATCAAACTTGTTAGAGGGATAGAATGAAATAATACCTTTACACATAAAAACGTCACCATGGAAATGTGATACCCTGCACAACTCATGTCACCTCATCTCACTGGATTGGACAACACATAACATCTGTCTAGGTGACTCTACCTTTCTCTCTCCAATGTGTAGAGGTAATCTAATAATGTTGCGAGCCCCATGTATATATGCCTAAAGAGATTTATTGTTTGAAAGTACTAAAATTCTATTGCTTTCTTGTGCATATGTTTTCTCTTCATTGGCAGAAATCCCAAAAGATGATCATTCATCCTCCTCCACCATGATCTCCACACAATCCACTATGTTCTCCTCCATAGATTTCTCATGATACATAACATCCTCATCTAGCTGACTTACCTATATGTGTCCTCCATGTTGAATCATCACTAGTAGCTCCTTGCCCTGACTGTTTCCTACTCGGTGCATCATTAGGGGATTAAGTTGTCCCCCAACATGACTAAGTGTGGTTATTGACCTAGAAAAGAGGACTCACTTGACCTCTAGCTCATTACTTCCCTACCCTCGAGTTCAACATTCTCGTGTGGGTGGCTACTATTTGGAAACTTTGTCATGGCTTTGGGTACCTCTATGCTTACTTGCACCTAATAAACGGATGGCCCTACAGGTCCATGGTCTATTCTCACTTCCAATTCGTCAACCTTAGCTATGAATGAGCTCTCCAATAGTGGTGAATCCTGAGTCACACTGGGTAGGTATACATTATCCTCGAAACCAATGGTGTTATTTCAGTCATTCTTAACCTCCTCCTCAGGGTTTCTATCAAGAAATACATCTATAAAGTGGGTCTTTCCTTCATTGTATTGTGCCTCGGGGTCCATGGATCGTGATAGGTGAAATAGAGTTTTCTCCTCTGGAGGTCCCTCCTGATCTCATCATGTGGTTGTCCTTGTCCCATTCCCTATTTTTTAGGAGGTCTTGTTCCCTTCCAATTGAATCTTTGAAGCTAGCACTAGCACTTACCTTGCATCAAACTCATTCTTTTTTTTAACACGCAATGTGGCAGTGTACAAATTCCATGGCATTGAAAGTTTCACTTAAAAATGGTTGATTGAAAAGTATGAATATGTATCAAGTTAACATTAGAGACAGTCCTCACAACTCACCCTCTCTCGCCATGTAAATAAATAATTACATTAATAAAAAGGTCACATTCAAATAATAATATTATTCATATTTTAATTTTATTGATATCTTTAAAAATATATATTTTTAAATATCCACAACATTAATTGTTTTTTAAAACCACTCTAAATTGAAAATAATAAAACATATTATCCATTCATAAAAAAATATATATAAATAATTAAAGATTATATTAATTACCTTCTTATTTTAATTTAGGGAATTATTTTTTTAAATATAAAAAATTTATAAAAAATAGTTTCTAGGTGACAACCCTTTATCATAAACAAAATTTGATTTTCTCTTCAATCCATACTTCCAAAATATTGCAAAAGAAAACCTTGACATGTTTAAAAATAACTAAAAGGTTTAAATATAAAAACGGATATATGAAATTAAAAAACCTTTGATTTTTCCTTCCATCTATGCTTTTAAAGATTGGGAAATATGATTTTAAAAATAAAATAAAAGTAAAAATGTTAAAAAGGGAATAAATGAAATTGAAGGTATAAATTATATTTCATAATTTTTATATATTATATTGTCAACCTTCTTAAAATATATATATTATATAATTAATATTATTTTAAGGAATATTGTATTTTGGAGGGATCATTAAACTACTTAAACATACAATGTCCAACCTAGCCTGTCCGTGCTGGCGTAGAATGACAAAACTCTTGTGCGACGTATACTGAAGACATGGTTTGAGGTACTGATCCGTACCCAATGATGTATGATTTTGAGAAAAATGATGATTTTTTTATTGATGTCTCTGAAGAAGAACTTTTTGGCATTCTTAAGTCATTTAAGAGTGACAAAAGTCTTGGTCTTGATGGATGGAAAATCAAACTTTTCTTGAAACACTCAAAGTTGACTTTCTAGGCATGATTGAGGAATCTAGGACCATGAGATTTATCCATCATAAGATAACTTCCACATACATCATCTTCATTGCTAAAAACAACTCTGCAAAGGGATTCACACCTATTTCTCTATGCAACGTCATCTATAAAATCATATCCAAGATTGTTGTTGGGCATATGCACAGAACTCTCTCATGCTTCATCACCCTTGAATAACATGGTTTTCTTTTGGGCAATCTCATCCATGGTGTTGTGGCAAATGCACAAGAAAGTATGAACTCGAGTCACACCAAACATCTTGAAGCTACTATACTATAGATTGATCTTCGAAAAGAATATGACTTCCTGGATTGGGGTTTTCTCTGACTCGTCCCTATCAAGATTTGTTTATAGCCCAAATGTGTTAACTAGATCATGGCC
>APFE030696733.1:1767-28171 GCA_000404065.3 Pinus taeda | reverse complement strand
TTGATGTATATTGATCCAGTTTGAAAATTTATGAAAAGTGGTCCTTGAAAAGAAGTAGGGGGTGGTAGCTCCCTTCCAGGAGAGATTGGAAAACGAGAGAGAGTTGTAGCTCTCTGCAGGTTGCAGCCTGCGTACTGGTAAAGGACTGCACCAGTACAAGACCATTGTAAAAGGAGTTTTTAATTTGAAAGAAGATAGAGACATATTGCAGCAGGTGGTTTTCACCCACATTGGGTTTCCACCTTATATCTGGTGTTCTTTGATGTGACTGTCTGATTTTTCTTGTTCATGCTCATTATTTATGGTATTGGTATGCAAAAATAAGTCAAAGTATAAATAAGAAAGATTTGGTAAAAGAATTAGATAATACTGATTCACCCCCCCCTCTCAGTATTATTGTCAACAACTTCCTCGTATCGATTTTTGGAATATGGTGGGTCTTCGATCCAACATTAGAATCTATGAAATCATGATTAACATTTCTTTTGTTTGCATCATGATTTTCCTTTTCTACCCTTTCACTATTTGTAAGTATTTCTTGTAGAGAATTTATCAAATCTCTCTTCAAATCTGCCATGTCTCTCTTCAAATTTGTCTTCAAATCTATCTTCAAATCATCCATCTTAGCTTCCACACCCTTTATCTTAGATTCCACACAATTTATCTTAGCTTCTATTAGCTTTTGTGAGAGTGACATTTGTTGCACTTGGTCTTGTAATTTTGATACATCATGTAGCATTTCTTCCTCTTCTTCATGAGTCATGCTAGAGCTTTCGGGTTGCTTACTAGGTGTTTGCATTTTCTTTCCTCAGGGCATTAGCTACCGATAATAATGCTCTACTATGCCCTTTGAATTCCCTCAAAATAATTTTTCAAACCAAGCTTAAGCAAAAATTTAAAAAAATCTACACACCTTTTTTCTCTTTGTAGGAGCTTGATATTGCCTTTGATGTAGCTCTATAATTTTAGATCATCCAATTCTAAAATTGCAATTTGCAGTAGCCCTCTATGTCCTCTTTTCAATGCCACCAGTCTAATCCAAATTGGATTCTCCAAGGAACAGTTATGCCAAATCTCTCACATTGACCTGATTATAGACTAGTTCAGTAGAGAAAACTTGTATGACATGCCACGTGTCCCTGTTTTTCCCTTTGGCTCTAAAAAATATATACAAGAAACTATAGTCCGTCCTCTTTCTATACCTTCTTACAAAACTTCAATCTGATGCAAAGATAGAAAGTTATGACTATTTTCCCTAGGTCACCTGTTTGGAATGCAATTCAAGGGTCTGCAAAAAGACCAACTTCCTCAGATCATATCTCCTCAAATGGGTTTTTTTTTTCTTCTGAAAAATCACAGAAAAAAATTTATAGCAAAAATGCCACGATGACCTATTTGGAGCAACGAAACCCTATAATCCAAAGCTCTGATACCAAATGTTATGAAATCAACTCACAAAAAGATAGAAAAGAGAGTTCAACGCCTTAGAATTCAGCCTCTTCGAGGGGGGAACCTCCTTTACATTACACAAATGAATGATTCTTTGATGATTCAAATGACAAAACCTCCTTTCTATATGTAGGAGTCTAAGGAGTCACAATATAACCCAGTCAGCCAAACAATAATAATATAAAGGCACAAAAATAACAATAGAGGGATTCTATGGGGCACAATACTAACAATATGGGGACAATAGGGGCACAAAAATATTAATAAGGGATATAACTACAATAGTAATGGGGTAATCACTAGGATTACTGGGAACTAACAATATCATTCACTTCATCCTAGTAGGACTTTAGGAAAGAACTTGCAATACATCCTCCTGCCAATGCGAATGAAATGCTTTAACAAAACGATAAATATAGAACTAGCTTATTTTCGCCCAATAGATACAATGATATTCATTAAAAAAAAGGAAGAATACAAGATTATGACAAGCATAGAAGAAACTAAAGCCCATATACATTCCATCACTGATTGAAAAAATGGGAAAGGACCTAACAATATAAGCTAACCAAACATTTTTCCAACCATGATATGCTAGTTAGTACAAATTCCAGGATCATGCAAATAATTAATGATATAGCCTAGGATTTAAAATGGACCAAATAAAGATCAAAGCTTGGATGAAATAAATAAATAAAAAGATCAAAGCATATTCACCCCCAAGTATACAAGTCAATAACATCCAAGAAATGTAGCAAATTATTATTTCCTATGGGAAATGTATAACTCATAATTATATTCTAAATGAGAACAAATGAAAATATGCATGATGGATCAGTTCATGGCATCATGATTAAGATGGTCTAGTTAAGACATCATTCAAACCATGCCATTTCATAAATTGAGATAGGAGTTAGGACACATTTTATTTCATTCAGTAGGTAGTTGTGCTACGCACTTAGTCTAAGCCATATTCAAGAGATCAATCAATAGCCAACAATCATAGTGTAAAGTTTGAATTAGTCCACATTCACTACATGCATTTTAATAAAAAAACTACCTCAATGAAATTAGTATTACATGCATAAAAATTAAACCAACATATTTTAGAATAATTTTATGGTTTTACACGTTGTCATATATTTCAACATTTTTTTATGTAATGATCCTAACTAGTGTCCAGAAACTTTTCGTCACAAATTTCTATTACGTTATTGTATACAAAATGGCAGACTAGGTATTTATTTTGATTTTGGTATTTGTAGTATTTATGTTGTTGATTTAGTTATATGTTGGATTTATTTTTAGAAATGACTCTAAAACGATACTTCAAAAGTTTGTTTGTGACCAGTTAGATGCTTGTTGGAACACTCTGATAAGCTTGCCTCAAAGTGTTGGACAGATCTTCAATGCTCACTCAACACATTGGTGGAGTTTTGTTCAAGGTTTTGAACCTAGATCTCAATTTTTTCATATCTAATTCCTACATAAGCACTAAAAACTACCTGGAAACAACAACAAAAACAAAAGTACAAACAATCAAGTGATCAAAGACCGAAGAAATACACTGAAAAACTACATATCCATAGATTCACTTGCTAAGTTTATTCATTGGTCATGTTTTCTTGAAAAACAAGTAATACACAAAAAAATTGAAGTATTATTGTATAAAAAACATGCTGCATTCAGGGAAATAGGACATCGTCATCTGAATATTCATATGAATAGGCAACAAGACCTACTCCACATATAGATGAATACTTCAATGAAATGATATATTGTAGTTGCAAAATGTGCCAAAATAGGAAAATAAAGAAGCGAAGGCTTGTTGCTATCCATAGATTGGACCATGGAGTTTATATAGAAGAGGTACATTATAATTAACAATTTTTAATTCTTATAACAAATAAATATGCACATTATTTAATACATTATTATTGATCATTTCATTTCATTATTTTTATTTATGAAAAGCCTCTTCCTGATCCCAATATTCCTGAAGAACCAATGGATGATATTGATAATAGTGACTCTCAAGATGAAGGACAAGACACATTGATGCATGAAGCCACTTCACAGATAAATGAGGCTGGTGTTAATGAATTTATCCAAGACTTATACACATCTTTTGAAGAATTTTTTGATTCACCCCTAGCTCAGTTGGCTAGGACACCTCTTTATGCAAATACTGAATCTTCTATATTGGCGACACTTATGTTGTTGTTTAACTTGAAGGTTACACATGGATTGACAAACACATGCTTTATTGATATATTAAGGTTGGATTTATATTCCTATAAATTAATTCTCTAGATGTATTAAAAGTTTTGAATATTGTGTATACTTATAAAAATCATATGTTTCACTATGCATACTTTTGGAAAGCAAAATACTTCCAACGGACAATAAGTTGCCTCATTCTCATAAAGAAGTATATTCAATATTGAAAGACATTGCAATGGAGTACATGACATATGATGCTTGTCCAAATGACCATATATTGTACTATGGAAATAATGTAAATTTACAACAATGCCCAATGTGTCACACAAATATGTATCATCAAGATCGAGTATCCAAGAAGGTTCCTTATAAATATTATGACACATTCCACTAAAGCCAAGGTTTGATAGAATGTTCAAATGCAAGGAGTTGGAAAAATATATGGATCATCATGCACAAGGGAGGAGGCAAGATGGTGTCATGTGTATGGTTGCGGATAGAAAATATTGGAAATAGATTGAGGAAGAGTGGCCACATTTAAGAAATGAGCCAAGGAATGCAAGAATTTCTCTAGCAATGAATGGCGTCAATCCTTTTGGAGATATGAGAACAAAATATTATATTTGGCCAGTGTTAATTATAAACAACAATATTCCCCCATGGATGGAAATGAAAAAGGAACATGAAATTTTAACTCTTACCATACCAGGTACTAGAACATATGAATGCAATGCTTTCTTGAAGATTATATAAAATATTTCAATTTAGCTAATCCTAACAAAGAACTCTTTCTTCACTTAGGGAAATATCAGATAAAGGATATGGATGTATACATGGAGTCCCTCATTGATGAGCTTCATGAATTATGGGATGGTGTAAATATGTCTGGTGTATCAATGATAGAAACTTCCTATTTCATGCGATTCTTATCTGGACAATTCATGATGCCTCAAGGCTCTCTATTTGTTGTGGTAATCTAGTATAAATTACATTTGTAATTATTGTGTTCATTTTAGCATTTACTAAATATGGTTTCCAATCTTATTTTAGGACTACAAACAAAGGGGAAACATGGATGTCCATCATGTCAGCTAAAATTGTTTCATATGCAGTCAAGGGATCTCAATAAAACTATCTATGATGAGTATCGACAATTCTTACCACAAAATCATTGTTATCAATTGTGTGACAAAAATAATTTCAATGGAAAGGAAGTTGAAATGAGGAAGCCAATAAAGATGAAACCTGCTAGGTGGAAAGTGATGTATCACAAAAAATAAGGGATAGGCTTTCCCCTAGGAATGAAAAGACTATCTATTTTCTACAAATTAGAATATTATGAGAGCTTGCCAATAGCCGACCTATTTGATACGATGCACATCAGGAAAAATTTGGTAGAGTTCTTGTGGAAACATCTAAATGGAAATAACATTGAAGCACAGATAAAGTGAATAAAGGACCTTCAAGTTTCCAATATCATGTCGAACATGTGGTTGCACGAAGACAATTCATATGTTCATGCTCCATGGACATTTACATCAAATGAGAAAGAAAACATCATTTCTACCATGAAAAGAATAAGATTTCCTTTTGGATTTGGTGTGACATTAAAAATGTTATTCACAAGAGATGGATTAGAGTTCTCAGGCCTAAAAACACATGATTGGCATAATTAGATAAAGGTAATATTGTCACATGTTATATTTGTTGGAAACTTAATTAGAAAAAATTATATCCTAGTCATAATATCAGTTCATGCATTTTTTAACATGGTTATTTGTTAATAGTCATGTTAGTATAGTGAAAAAATCAGTTCATGCATATTTGAACATGGTTATTTGTTAATGATTGATTTTAAAATCAATCATGAGTGACCTCAGTTAATTAATTGGTCAATGAAGGTATTATAGACTCATGTGCTGGTGTGTGTCTATGTTACCTTAGGCAACAGATCGATAAGATTGCAAAATACACAGACACTTGAAAATGGAAAATAGTAAGAGAAACACAGCAAGAAAAATAGAACACAACAAATCAATAAGGAGTTCACCCAATCCTCCTGGGCTATGTCTCTAGTCCAGCTTTCAGTTGTGGCCTTCTTTTATTGTGTCTTTAAACCAAAGTTTTACAGTGAGGAGCTCAAATTGTGTCTCCTAAAACAGATGGTGCTAAGTAGGGTGGTTCTTGGATTGGCCAAACCACTAGAGTGCATAGACTCTTCCTTACCAAGTCTTGACCTCAAATGGTCTTGAGGGGATGAGTCCAAATTAGTACTCAATTCCGAACAGGTATCCTCATAGGGATTGCTTGAACCTCTCAAGCCTTCTATATGCTCAATGTTGCCTTAGCTATGCAAGTCAGCTCGACTCTCTACATCTGATTTTGTCTCTTTGGTCTCCTTCTTCACCGTTGTCTTCTTTCTGATAGGTCTTCCCTCTGTTCTCTTTCTGTGCGTTCATGGCGTAAAGCCAATACGTCTCATGATTTTTCACTTCCTCTTCCACCTCTTCAGATTTCTTGTTGTGTTTCGCTTTGAATTCCCTGCCTCTGTGCCATCATCATTGTGTAATGTCTCACAGGAAAGCGGCCACTTGTCCTCTCACAAACTACACCAACTCTTCCTCAAACGGTTCGGTATTTCCTTTACTTTGTGAAATGATTCATCCGCCAACTCAATGATCAAATTGGACTCCAGGCTTTGATGTGCTACAACTTAATTCTCCCTCGAGATCCAGTTTCCCATTGTGCGCATCCTCCACCATTAGATCTAGAGTGCCCAGATCCTACGGTGTTCGCTCTTATCGTGTAGTTGACTTCCTTGGCCATTAGCCCACGATGAGAGGCAGTTTTCTCTCTCATCCATTGGACACACACCGTTCACTATATGGTATCGCTGGGTCTCCTAACAATTCTGCTTACTACCTAAAACACCTCCAATATTCCGCTGGTTTTGGAGTGCGGGACCCGCCTTTCACTTTACCACTTTTCCCACGGTTCTCTAGCTTCCCTTATGACTGAGCACTTGGGGCCTTTCCATTTCGAGGGGTTTTGCCCAGTAAATCACTCATTAGAAATGGCCTTCATTTTCGATCCGAACATCCTACCTGCTAGTTTGCATCCTACGTAGTCTCTATGGACCTTAGTTAGTGCACTTTGATCGAGGTCCTCGTCATTCCCTCTTGGCTACAAAATACCACTGTCTAGAGGTCCTTCCTGGTAGCACATTATCCACAAGTTTTCTGCAGTCTGTCCTGATTTGATACAATCATAGAACTCTAATAATTTTCATGGATCCAATTCAGGTCACAGCCTTCCGAGTGAAAAGGTTGTTGGACCACCAAAAGTTGGTTTTCAAGCATTGACTAAGTGAGGGTACAATTGTCTCACTTGTCCAATCTCTATCCACTTTACGCTGCTCGGTTTTGAACCCTTGAGCCCAATTCTGAGGTACTCAACATCTCCATTGTGCATCGTCCTCACCTTCTTGTCCAAAACTATGTCTTCCTATAATTCATTAAGATATTCAAGTAACAGGTCACCAATAGAAGGAAATTGACTCTGCTCTTCGGGATCCTCAATTAGTGAGGGTTCAAATAGTCTCAAGTAATCTACATTTACAACTAAGTAGATGTGCATGTAAGCAGGTAGATCAAGGCGAAAATCATTCTCACCAATTTTCTCAAGTATATTTGAAGGTTCGTACTTGATAGGCTTTAGCTTTTTACCTTCACCTTACATTTTTTCCTTGCTGATGTATAGACAGACTTGGTCCCAACTTGAAAACTATACTCCATCTAATGTTTGTCATGTCTGGCCTTATATTTGGCCTGGCTCTTTTCTAGCTATTCCTATACTTCCTAGTGGATCTCCTGGATTTGTTTAATGAACCAAGTTGCCTTGTCCACATCACTGTGTCCCTCAACTATGGTGTCTTTACCAAAGACAAAATCCAAAGGAGACCATGCTGTGAAACCAAGACAAGTCTCAAAAGGAGATATTTGTGTAGAAGAATGTTTGGCTCTATTGTTAGCATGCTACACATAACATAAATGTTCATCGCAAAGCTTAGGATGTTTGATGCAATATCCCATGAGTAACTGGATTACTATCCTATTAACTACTTCTGTTTGGCCATTGGTTTGTGGATGAAAGGTTGTTCTTTTCTTCAGTTTGGTGTCCATCAATTCCCATAGACTTGACCAAAACTTCCCCACAAATTGGGTGTCTCGATCAGATATAATGGAAGTGGGTAATCTAAAATGAACCCATACATGTTGAAAGAATAGTTCTGTAGTCTGTTTAGCTGTAATTTGTTTATTACAAGGTATCAAAATACACATTTTGTTGAACCTATCCACAACAACATACAAATAATCATGACCTTTCCTAGATTTAGGTAGTCCTCCCACAAAATCCATGGAAATAATTTCCCAAGGGTGAGAAGGAACTGGCGATGTAGTGTACAAGCCTAGTTTTCTATTGTTGGGCTTGCTTTTAGCACACATAGTACACCCTCTTATGTATCTAGAAATTGTCCCATTCATTTTTGGCCAATAATTAAATCTTTGCAGTTGTGCAACTGTTTTACTTAACCCAAAGTGACATGATATTAGAGAAGTGTGTGCTTCTCGAATTATCTTTACTCCTTCAGTTTATGGAATGCATAGCATCCCACAATGATATAGGAATTGGTCCTTTACATGGTGATCCAATTCTTCTACTCATTTTCCTTGACTTAAATTTGAATATACATCTTTGAAATATATATCTTGAGCATATTGTTTAATGTAACTCTCATGTAACACAGAATTATGCTTGAGTATAGTAGATGCATTTATAATGGGTCTAGATAACATATCTACAACTTTATTGTCTATGCCCTTTTTATATCTGATGACTAAATGAAACTATTATAGAAAACCCATGCATCGATAGTGCCTTGATTGCTGCAACTTAGTTTGGGAGTGTAGGTATTGAAGTGGTTGATGATCAGTATGTATTACTGTCCCTTTGCCCATTAAGTAATGTTTCCACTTTTTCACACTCTGTACTAATGCATAAAATTCTTTATCATATGTAGGATAATTAACTACTACAGAATTAAATGTATGAGAATGATAACATATGGGTTTACCATGCTGTGTCAACACTGCTCCCATGGCATAGTCACTGGCATCTGTTTGGATCTCAAATGGTCTTTGAAGATCAAGCAGTGCTAGTACAGGTGCTATACTACTCTTTTCTTTCAAGGTGTCGAAGGCTTTCTGCTATTTTCCTCCCCACTAAAACACCTTGTTCAATCCTGTTAAAGCATGTAAGGGATTTTCAATTAAGGAAAAATTAGAAATGAACTTTCTCTAATATTGTGCTGCTCCTAAGAAGCTTCTAACCTCTGTAGCAGATTTGGGTTTAGGCTAGTTCACAATGGCTACCACTTTAGAGGGATCTATTTTCAATTCAACACTCCCTATTATATGTCCCAAATAATTCAGAGATGTTTTTCCAAATTCACATTTTGAGAGTTTAACATAAAGTTTTTCTCTTTTCAAGACATCTAGTGTCTACTTAACATGCTTTAAAGTTCTTCCCATGTTTTGCTAAATATCAAAATGTCATCCAGATACACAATAACAAAATCATCAAGAAAAGGTCTGAGTACATCATTCATTAATCTCATGAAAGTAGCAAGAGCATTAGTTAAGCCAAAATCCATAACCAGCCAGTCATACAATCCCTGCTTTGTATTGAAAGCTATCTTCCATGCATCTTGTTCTGCCACTCTAACCTGATGATATCCACTATGCAAGTCTAGCTTGGAAAAATAAACACCTTCTTCCAATTGATCTAACAAATCATCTATGTGAGGAAGGGGATAAGGATTTTTTATTGTTATCTTATTCAGTTCTCGGTAATCAATGCACATTCTCCACGAGCCATCTTTCCTACTCACCAAAATGATTGGTGACCCACATGGTGATGTGCTAGGTCTGATGAACCCTTTCTCGACCAACTCCTGCACCTGCTTCTTGATTTCAACATTCTCTAAAGAAGAAAATCTGTACATTCCAATGTTAGGCAATGGAGCATCTTGCTGCAAAATAATATCATGCACTATTTCCTTTTTGGGTGCTAGACCTTTAGGTTCTCGAAACAAGATATCATACTCTGAAACAACATTTTCTAAATCAGCTTGTTGTTTAGCATTACAACCCTCAAATACATTGGTTTTATTAGGTTTCTTTTCCTTTACAACCATTAGTAAGGATTGCTTGCATGAATTTATCATTTGTTTCATCTACCTTGAGTTTATGAGAGTATAATTATTCTTGAGCTTATGAGCTATTACAAAGTATTCAACTCCATTATTAACAAGTAGATACTTGTTCTTAGCTCTATAGAAGATAGCTTTTGTATCATACAAGTAAAAACTTACTAAAAGAATTCCACATATATCCAAAGGAATTATGTCTAACTCAACCTCATCTACAAATGTTGACCCAAAATGAAAACCTGAGTTTGCATTGTCTAGTCACTTGTAGTTGTGCTTTATCATTTAACCATCCTAATGGGTATGGCTTCTTGTGACGTTAGTCACTAATCCCAACTTCTTTACAATTGCTTCAGAAATTAATTTTACTTGTGAGCCACTACCAAACAAAGTATCAATCTTTTGATGTTTGGAAATAACTCGAATATGGAATAGCTCATGTCTTTTTCTCTCATTTTCTTCATCAATAGTAGATTGTGCAGAATTACTAGTAGATGCTTTAGAATTATTACCTATTATAACTATGGCTACAATAGTTGTTTCATCTCCTAATTCTGACCCCAAATCTTTCTGAATAGATACAATAGCCTTCTTCTTGTTGCCCTCGAACTTCTTAGGTCTCAGCTCCAGATGTAGAATCCAACAGTGCTCATCATCATGCCCATATTTCTTACAGTGAGTGCATGAAGCCTTGCTCTTCTGTGCAGTGTTAGTCTTCCTTTCTTTCCATTTCTATTTTCTTTTCTCCTTATTCTTGCTTACAGTGGGTTCAGATGATCCCCCAATTTCTGGACTTCCATTATCTCCTCTAGCTTCTAGATGAGTAGCTTGTACAAATACCTCATCTATACTAGTGGGATTAAACATGAGGATAGTGTGCCTCATGTAGCTATGTAGACCACCAATGTACTCCAACAGAGTCGCAGGTGAGTCTAATGAGATTCCTAGAATAAATGCTCTCTTCCTAAATTCTTGGGTGTATCCTTGTAAACTTTTCCCTTTCAACTGTCGAAGAGTTTGCCAGCTCATCATGGCTTGCTGCATGTAGGCGAATAGATAGAACTACTTTTTGATTGCAAAAACAAATTCACTCCAGAAAAAAATGGTCTTACCATGTCTCTTCATGTCAGCTTGGGTCCTACCTTCTCACCAAACCTATGCAGTGCCTCCAAGGCACAGGCTTGCTAGCTGAATCTTGCTCTCGTTTGAATCAATACTCTACACTATGTAATAAACATCAATTTGTTTAATCCAATTTTCCAACTTTTCTCCATTCAACTCTCCATCATATATAGGTAAATCTAATTTAGCATGTAATTCAATGAAAGATGTCTTCTATTTATGTTCAGGGCTATAATGAGGTGTGAGAAAGATTTCTTCTTTCCCTTTGCCTTTTGAGTAGTCATGAAAGAGAGAATCATCTTCTCCTTTGTCTTGTTTGGAGCCTGATGAATCTTCATCTTTATGTTTCCTAAAGTACCTATACATTTCCTCTATACCATGGATTTTATGGCTTGAAAACTATCTATGAATTGAGGGTCTGGCCCCATAGAACCTTCCTCTAACATTGTCTTCTAAGGATAGACTCTCCCAATTTCAGGATTAGTTTTGACCAACTCTCCTTCTCCTAATTTGATCTTTGATCTAGTTAGCATTCAATAGCTAAAACCAACACAAGCTTGTCTAACCTTAATAGCCTAGAGCTCTGATACGACTTGATCTGAAAATCACTCTTGAGTGACCTTAGTTAATTAATTATTGAATGAAGGTATTATAGACGCATGTGCTGGTACATGTCTATGTTATCTTAGGCAATATATCGATAATATTTCAAAATACACAGACACTGGAAAATGGAAAATAGTAAGAGAAACACAACAAGCAAAACAAAACACAACAAATTAATAAGGAGTTCACCCAATCCTCCTGGTCTATGTCTCCAGTCCAGCTTTCAGTGGTCACATTCTTTTATTGTGTCTATAAAGCAGAGTTTTATAGTGAGGAGCTCAATTTGAGTCTCCTGAAATAGATGGTGCTAATTAGGGTGGTTCTTGGATTCCCCAAGCCACTAGAGTGCACAAAATCTTCCTTACCAAGTCTCAACCTCAACTAGTCTTGAGGGGATGAGTCCAAATTGGTACTCATTTCCCGATAGATATCCTCACATGGATTGCTTGAACCTCTCAAGCCTTTTGTCTACTCAATGATGCCTTAGGTCTGCAGATCAGCTTGGCTCTTTGTGTTTGCTTCTGTCTCTTTTGTCTCCTTCTTCACTGTTCT
This sequence comes from Pinus taeda, assembly GCA_000404065.3. Taxonomy (NCBI): domain Eukaryota; kingdom Viridiplantae; phylum Streptophyta; class Pinopsida; order Pinales; family Pinaceae; genus Pinus; species Pinus taeda. The sequence goes on along the minus strand of APFE030696733.1, from coordinate 15,951 downwards.
CTTCTTTCTGACAGTGCTTCCCTCTATTCTCTATCTGTTCATTCATGGCTTAAAGACAATACGTCTCATGATTGTTCGCTTCGTCTTCCACCTCTTTGGATTGCCTACTACTATTCACTTGGAATTCCCTGCCTCTGCATCATAGCCACTATGTAACGTCTCACAGGAAAGCGACCACTTGTCCTCTCGCAAACTGCACCAACTCTTCCTCAAACAGTTTGGTATTTATGTTAATTTGTGAAATGATTAATCCACAAACTCATTGGTTAAATCACACTTTAGAATTTCATGTGTTGTACCTTAATTCTCCCTCCAGATCCAATTTCCCATCGGGTGCATCTTCTATCGTTAGATCTAGAGCCCCCAGATCCTACGGTGTTCGCTCTTATCATGCGGTTGACTTGCTCGGATGTTAGCCCGCGATGAGAGGCAATTTTCTCTCTCATCCGTCGGACATTCCCGTCAGACATGCATTATTCAATGTATATAATCACTGGGTCTCCTGACAATTCTGCTTACTGCCCAAAATGCCTCTGATATTTCACTAGTTTTGGAGTGTGAGACCCACCTTTCGCTTTAGCACTTTTCGCACGGTTCTCTGGTTTCCCTTGTGACAGAGTGCTCGAGGCCTTTCCATTTAGGGGGGTTTTTCCCATCAGTGCGCGATTAACAATTAGCGCTAATATCACATTAGAAATGGCCTTCATTTTCTGATCTGGACTTTCTAACTACTAGTTTGCATCCTGCGTGGTCTCCATGGGCCTCAGTCAGTGTCCTTTGACTGAGGTCCTCGTCATTCCCTGCTGGCTACAAAATGCCATTGTCCAGAGGTCCTTCCTGATAGCTCATTGTCCACAAGGTTTTTGAAGTCTATCCTGATTTGATATAGTCATAGAACTCTAATAATTTTCATGGATCCAATTCAGATCAATGACCATGAAGTATGTGTTTCCTATAGCAATACCAAGTAATTTTGACCATAATGTCACTTTGACTATTTACAAATTATGTAAATATTTGAGGTATTTTTCAATCCATCATGCATACTCTTCCATTACTCTTATCATTTGAATTACATCATTGGTTATGCCTTTATATGAGTTTCTACTTTTAGTTTACAAGAAATAACAAGTCTTTATTGTAATACTTGTAGGTGGGTCTCATCTAAAGAGATACATCAGGATGACTTGAAGTATTAGAAGAGGAATATTTAACTTTTGATGTGTGATATTCAAATGTGCTTCCCTCCAAGCTTTTTTAATTCTCAATAGAACTACCATGTACACCTAGTAGAAGAAATTGAACAGTGTGGTCCTACTCATATTCGAACAATGTGGCTCGTGGAGAGATATATGAAGGTCTTAAAACAATTTGTGTGGAAAAAGTCTCGACCAGAAGGGTTGATAGTTGAGGGGTACATGGTTTTCCAAGCAATGGCTCATTTGAGTGAGTATTTACCTCAATTCCATCTTGAAGCTCCACGATTATGGAATTATAACCAATCTCAACCATTTGAAGGAGAAAAAATAGAGGTTGAATGGACTTCAAATAGGATAAAAGGTATGAAAAAAATGTTAGGAGTTATTTTTATCTTAAGTTTTATATTGCATGGCTTTAAATAATTATGAATTCATTGAACAAATACATTTTTCATTGTAGATGATAAGGAGTGGGGGGCATTACTTTTGTATGTTGCATACAATTTGGACTTTATGTTGGAATGGATGGAGAAGTACACTGAAAAAAATAAATTAGAAGATGAAAATGGATGGGCTGATATATATAATAGACATGGTGAAAAAACTGCTCGAGGATTTCCTGTAAGCAATAAAAGAAAGTGGCCAGAGAGATGCTCGTGGAATTGGATAAAGATGAATATTGAACACGAGGCAACAAAAGGGAATGATAGAGTAACAAGACAACAATTGAATTTCATTAAAGGATCTATAAATGGGGAGGTGATATATATTAATATATTGCATATATTTCCTAAAGCTTTTATTAGACTTCATATCCTTGAATTTAATTAGTTGATATTTATATGAATTTAGGTAAGAGATTACAAAGGAATGTGGAATTTTGGTCATCATTTTCACATCAGAAAAATTGATGAAAAGAGAAAAGCTTATGATTGTGAAGCTTTAGCATCATTTGAGGTGGAATGTCACTCACATGAAAATGATAGACAACCAATCACAATAGCACTTCACTACTATGGATTGTTGGAGGAAATTATAGAGCTTGATTTGATGTCTTTCAAGAAAGTTATTTTTCATGTTGAATGGTACAAGCTTATCAAAGTGGGAGAAGAAAAAACTATATTGCTCCATAATAATGGATTCCATATGATCAATACATCTAGGTTTGAAGCCACTTCTAAACCTTATGTGTTTCCAAGTCAATGTGACCAAAATTTTCTCATTCCAAATTTAGAACAACCTAGTTGGTCATTTGTGATTGATTATGATCCAAGAGGATGAAGAGTAACATTTGTTCAAGATGTAGAGGACCATGATTTACTTGAAGATGCAGAAGTTCCCCATGAAGACATAGATGGCCAAGGTGGATATGATGAATAATTTATTGTCAATAATGCATATGACCGAGATGAAGACCAGGACAAGTTTATTGAAGTGTCTAAAGGACATGGGCAACCACATGGGCATCGAATTCATGAAGATGATGAATTCATTGATTTTAATTTACCTGTAGCTAAAGGTGATGAAGACCATGAAAATGATGGTATTAATTTATTTGTGGATTTAGGGTCTATTAATGATGGGGTATATATGCCATCAGACGAGGAGATTTCATGCGAGGATGACATTTTTTTATCACTATGTTTACTTTAAGATAGTTTTAAGGATTTGCTACAATATAATTTTTCCTTACAAGTTAAGCATTGAATTTTTAATTGTAATGAACATTAAGTAAATTGAATGTTTAATGTTTTACTTGTGAGGGTGACATTTTACGATCACTGTGTTTACTTTAAGATAGTTGTAAGGATTCGCTACAATAAAAATTTTCTTTACAAGTTACGTAATGAGTTTTTAATTGTAATGAACATCATGTAATTCAAATGTTTAAGGTTTTACTTGAAATACATATATATTTGGTGTTACCGATTCTATTTTCTTATTGGTTTTTTTTATCAGGGTTTTCTTATTTCTATGTTATTATGTGTCTTTTTAAGAATGTGCCCATGGGTGTTACTGATTCTACTATTGGGGATTCAATGATCTTAACTACTTTTATGGAAATGTTAACAAATGCATGAGGGCAAGACGCTGCTATGATGATGCATGAGGTAAGATTGAATATTGTCTTTTATAGGTTCAACTATCTTATGTTCCTTATTATATTATGCTAATTTATGTTTGTGGAATTCAGGCAATCTCTAAAGTCATTCCAACCCCTATAACACCTTTTAATACATCTAAGGTAATGTTACTGGTAAAACTTGATGAATATTTTTGGAATTTAATTAACTTATTTCACTATATCTATTTATAAATATTTTTGTTTTTTCTAAGTGTGAATTTTGCTGGCATGCAGGATTCATTTATGCCCTTGAATACACCCAATTTTGGCATGCAGGGATGATTAATTCCCCCATATACATCCAATGTTATGCAAAATGTAAGATTCAACCATATATTTGCATGAGTTTGATTATGTTATCTATTGAGAAATCTAGGGCATATATTTAATAAATTTTTTGCACAACGACTCCATGATTTATGAGGTTACCAAGAGCTACATTGTCCTATGATGACTACTACTAGTATGCAGACTTTTACTTCATCTATGAGTTCTTTCTCCAATTTGTATGCTTACCATGATGCCTTCTTACTAAGATGCATTCAACCATGGAAAAGGTCTTTCATATTTTACTTTTCCCTTGCTATTCATCTATATTATGAATAATGTCTAACGGTTTGTATAGTTCCCTTCTTTCATCATGCCTTTCAATGGGTCACCCCATTCATTTTTTACTTCTTGTACTTGTAATACTATTTTAGCAGTAACCCAAGCAATATATTATTCCAAAACATGATGTGAAGATACTTTTCTAGGGTTTTTATGTAATCAAGAGGCCATTTTAAGGCTTCTTAAATTCAAACCTTAGATCATACTATTTTCCCTTTATGTCATTCTAGAGTTTATCCCATGCCCTGGAAATCAAATCATAGGGAACAAATACCTTAAGATTAAGGTTTCTAAATACTATGGTTTTCTTAAAATAAAAACCCATAAATTCAACCCTACTACATCTTAGGATGGACCCTTTAAAAGAAAATTATTATACATACCTCATGGACACCTATCTATAATGCTTGTTATTTTGGTCGCCATGATTCTTTGCAACGGTACTATATATTTCATTGATAATTTTCAATCTTCATGACCTTCGTTTAATGAGTCTTCCAAGATATTTTTGTTCTATAATGGGACTTGCTTCTTCATGTGTTCCATCAAGTTATAGTATGGTTTCTTATGGAACATTTTCACTTGGTCCTGGAGGGTCATTTGACTCTATTTGACTCAAACAAAAATCTTATGTGCAAAATGTAACATGCCCAAATGGGTCTTTATGACAATGACTCAATGACCAATCCTAAGATCTCACAATGGGAGCTTGATCTAGAATACAATTCCTTGAGCATGAAACCCACGCCTCAAGCAAAACAAAAATAATCTTATTTTTCCTTTTTTTTTACATAAATTACATATAATTGTGATTACATATGTCATTATGAAGATCGAACCTAGTTACATATTTCAACATTATTCATCTATTATTCCATCTTATTATTTATATTTGTGCCTTGTAGGGTGTTTCTAGGGTGACTCCAACAACTTTACAATCTGTTGGTATAAAGGGTCATGTTATGCCCTCTACACCTAAACCAGAACCCATAACATGCCTTTTACATCAAATGTGGGTTCAGTCAGAATTCTCCCACTAGGACTGAAACATGTTTCTTTGAGGAGTCTTATAGACTCACAAACAAGAATTTTAAGGCTCCTACCAGTTATTCCTGAAAATGTTCAAATCAGACAAGAAATAATTGAACAAATTCAGTTATGGGAAATGCCATTGTTGGAGAGTGTAGGTCCTGCAAGAGGTCAATAGGTAAGATTATTTTAGTTTTTGATAATTTCATTTGTTACGTTTAGGATAATTATTTTAGAAATGAAAAATAGTTTAATATTTTTGTTGGATTCTTAACAATTCCACAATTTCATTGTAAATGTAGGAAGTAAGTGACAAAGTGCCTAATGTACCTATAAGGGAATCTTCCTCAACCTCCAAGACTACAAAAATATCATTAGTGACCATAAAAGGAATGCAAGAAGTTCCAATATTGCTCACTTCATAAGGAAATGTCTTGAAGGATGAAATGGGGTTGAAATTTTATCACTTTATTTTTCATTGTGCCAAACAATTATTTGGAAATACCATCCAAATGGATTGGAGGAAGCAAACCAATGCCAAAAAAGAACAACTACCTAATGATGTCATAATAACGTTTGGTAATCCTGGATTTGATAAGGAACTTACTTTAGAGATTGCAAGTAAATACATTCACTCAAAGAGGTCCAATTTAAGGTCAAAGTTGACAAAAAACTTGATTTATCCACATCCAGCTTGGATCACAAACCAAGTGATGTGGGATGAACTTACGAAAGATGCCAAGTTTAAGAGGAAAGTCCACAAAAATCCAAACTATATTCCATTTGCACAAGGAGGAGCTAAGAGATGCCTCCAAGATACAAGAAAAGAAACCCAAGCTAGGGTGTCAAAAATTGGATCTCAGAAATTAGGCTCTGGTGGATATAATAGCACTCGTGGTGGCATGGTAAGTGATATTTCCATCTATTATATTTTCTATTTTAGGAAAAATAACCATGTTCATGTTGAGTAAATTGTATCTTATTTGTTATTTTACCTTATAAATATGATTATCTTTGTTAATGTAGGTGCACCAGTTTCAAAAGGAAGCTTCAGTGGAAGACTTAAAATATGCTTTATTACATGGTTCCCAAGGCCTTCAACAACACATGATATATCGACAGGAAAAATTAATTACTATTTATGGATTTGAGGTTAGTTGTTTATAATATTTTATGAATAATGAAATAATTCAATTCAAGGTATAATGTTATTCTAACAAGTTAAAGTGTGTTTTGTATAGGAATAAGGTGAAACATTTGGGAGTGAGCATGGGAAGGAGATACAAGTACATGGTGATTTGTTTAATCCACACAATCATTTAATTTCCATTCCTGAACCTTGGCAGGAAACCATTACTGAATTTCAATGAATGGGAGACAGAAATATGAGGAGGGTGTTCAATGTGTTGAGCATTCCACACCCACAATTAATTTAGCACCTCACAAAAAGAGCACAAAAAGGATTGATATGTGTTAAATTTTAATAACTTGAATGTGCATCACTCTAGCTTCTAAGAAAAGCACTAGGTTGTGAGGGTCCAAACGTAAACTAATTTTTTGTACAATAAAACAAAATTTGAAGATACTTTGTTTTTGAACTTTGTGGAACAAAACAAATTTTGAAGATACATTGTTTTTTGAAGGTACTCTGTTTTCTTGCAGCACTATTTTTTATGTGAGTGTCACAAAAAAACAATGCCTTGACTCTACATGATGAATTGAATATATTGTGACTTTGGGTTAGTAATATTTTCCTTCAATGGAACTCCTACAACAATATTCTAGACTATACTACTTTGTACACTTATGATAGTACATAATTGAAGATTGTTTTGATGAGAATTATATTTTAGATTAGACCTGTTTTCAATTTAATGCTTGCTATTGTGTTTGTGTTTCCAAGAGGAAGCCCAACCATCATGTTAGGGAGGGATTCTAATTAAATTCTTACCATTTCCATTTCCAATAGATAGCCTAACTATCATGTTAGGGAGGGATTCATTTTGTTTATTATTTCCTTTTTTTATTGCATTTACAACCTTCATTAGCATTATTACTTATTAATGTGATTTTTGGGTTTAACGGCTACCAGACAAAATTCCACAGGCATGACCTTTTTTTTGAAACCTCTGCAAATGTGGCATTCATGGGGTCAATCGGTACAACTCATCGCAGTCCTTATATTCTCAGGTAACACACTATTTGTTATTGTTTTTCTTCCTTCATTGTAGTCATTTCTTGGTTGTTTTGAATGGTATTCATTCCCTTACATGCTTTATATATCCATGGATATAACATGCTTTATATATCCATGCCTATAATTTGTATCTCCTTCTATGGCTACTACAGTTTTGTCTATTTTTTTTTTCCATTTTAGAGTTCAATGGATCCACTGAGCTTCTATCCCTTCGGGAATTTTTTGCATTCTTGATATCCTCTGGTTAATATAGATAATGCTAGCAGTGTGGGATACTCTAAGCAATCACCTCAATTTCTGGATGGTAAAATATGACGCACTTTAGATAATTTTGAAGTATTCCTTTTTTTTTCTTTTAGGCTCTAGTAATTTATAGGATATGCATCTCATAGACAACTATGTAGAAACAAGTCCATATATTTCTTTTTCTCTTCACATTCAAATTTCTCAACTTCCATTATGCTTCAATTAGAACCCGACACCCAATCCTCTAATTATGTCACAATTATTATCCTAAGCCTTTAAAATTAATTTATGACAATAACATTCTAAGTGGTGATGACAATGACTTAATCATCATTCTAGTAACAATTTACCTTCAAAAGGATCCTTCTCAACTTTTCTTTTGTCCAAATATGTGAACACTTAAATTTATATGTTTGGCAGATGAAGAGATGGTAGGCCTCCAAACGCCGAAGTGTAGGAAATCGGAGGAGTGGACATGGTGAACATTTTTGGTGAACATTGGTAAGGAAGAAAGTTGTTTAGGGTGTGTTCTTCCATGTCCAAGTACTCTTTAGCAGCATTATAGGTAAGTCGTTTCTCCCACATTACATTGTGTTGTTCCACATCATACATTACAAAATAAAAACATTTTGGATTATATTTACTGTGAGTTATCAAATCTTAAAAACTATATGAGAAGAAATATTATAGCTCATTATCAAAATTTTAGTGGGTTTAAGTAGTTGCAAGGTGTTTTCATTGTGGTTTATAGATTTTCTTAACTTGAAAATTTTTGTACACCCACGAACAGTAATCGTTACAACACAGGGTTTTATCATTATATAGAATGGGAGCATCGTCAACATTAGTTGTTATGTTCAGTCAATTTAATTCAGTTCAGGTTAGTTATGTCTATGGTTAATCTGTTTCTATGTTTCTTATTATGTTGCAACATATTCTGTCATGTATGATAGATTTATTTTTAGAGTAGCAAACAAGCCCTCTCTTCTTTGAAAAAGCGTCAAAATTGTTTGGACAACAAATCCAAGTGTTAAAAGAGTCTTCTTAAAAGAGAAACAAGCCCCAAGGAGGTATTTTATTGTCTTTTAATTTTATTCACTTCTTTTAATTTCAATTTTAGGATCTACAAAATGAGGCTTGTCAACTTTTCTTTTGTTCAAATCTGTGAGCACTTAAATATAATTAATGATCATAACATCCTAAGTAGTAATGGAAATGTCTCAATCATCATTCTAGTAAGAATCTAGCTTCGAAATGATGGATGACAACTTTTCATCTCCTAGATTCATTTTATCTACTGCATTCAATTATATTTTCCCATCGTACTAGGGTTCCCACATTCAAAATATTTTCCCAAACCACAACTCAGTTTAAAAAATCCATGTTCAAAACTTGTTTTTAGGGCATTCAGGAGCTAGTGTTAAGAATTTATTTTTCTTTTATAACAATGGGGATTTGGTTAGCTGGTAAAGTCAATGGTGTGTCAAGCTACCCACTAGACTCCCATTCTTGGCACATGGCATGAGTTTCAAAGGGATGAGATCTATTGCAAGTCCAAGGCTATGTTGGCAGAATGGATATCCCTCAAACCTAGCACCTAGGCGGAAGCAAGTCTGCTCTTTGTGGGGCAACCCCTCAGGATATGACTCTCAAAGAAAATCCAATTAAAGGAAATATATTTTCCATACACAAGGATTGCTTGATAAGCCACAACATAGAGCAGTCTTCCAGTGCATAAAGCATTTTTCAATACACATTTTTAATTGAATTTTACCTGAAGGAAATAAGGGGGCCCAAGAAACCCTTACACTTATCTTAAATATTTCTCCAATGCACAACGAAAACACAACCATCTAACCAATTAATCTCATATAAATTATTTATCAAGATGTTTTAAGAATTACAATCATATTGAAATTATTTACAATAAATTCCAAAAAAGTGACTATTGGAGCAAAGAAAACCAACCTGTGTATCCTTCTCAGCCTGTGTATGTTTTATATTCTATTTAAGATCTATTCCTAACACTCAAACTTCATTGGTTGCAATTTGACTTGTTTTTAGTTTTTTTAATAGAAAAGGCTTTTAGCCTTATAAATTTTCCATTTAGAATAAGTTTACAGTTGCCAAATTAATCCCGAATATAAAAATGGCTCATTTGTAGCCATATTACAGTTCTCTTGTAATATGCTTTTGGAAACTTGAGGTTTATGTTTTTGGAAAATTTATTGCATTCTAGCTCAATAAATTTGATAGTTTTGTTTATGCTATATTTTTTGAACATATACAACTTTAGTTTTGAATAGATTAAATAGATTGTGACACAGTTTTTATTTTGTTTCTTCTAAAAGTTTTTAAAACGCTGTGAATTATTGTCTAAGTGTAGGGACTAGCTGTAAATTCCCGTGCTTATTCCTTGAACCATATTTATGTATGGATTAGAATAGAAACAACTAGATTTTCACTAGTATTCATGACATTTTTGGGCTTTGAAAATCCCCATTAGTTGCCTTCTTGCAAGCCAAACTTGATATATAACCTGGTAGAAAAAATATCCATCTTTGTTTTGCACCTATGAGGCTAAAGTTTAGGAGATACGTGTGTTGATTAACTGAAGGTTGAAGCTGAAGAAAAGCGATTTATAGCTTGAACTGAAGCTTGAACAACAAGAACTCAACAACTCAAAATTTGAACTCTGGACTCGACAACTTGAGGTTTGAACTATATGAACTTGGTGTTTAACTTGTTACTAATTAGAAACATATAGTCTTATTGCTTTATTGGCACATTAGGTAGTAATCATGGTATCTAGCTTGTGTGTATGGCACTCGTAATGATGAGGAGTACACTATAGAAGTTTTTATTTCTATTTTTAAGTTGTTTTGTCTTTGTAGATTCACGTTACCTAGTTTTCAAATATGTCATCCTTAAGCAATGATGTAAAGTGGCGGGCTCACAAGGAATGCGCCCAACCGTATTTATTTCTTCTTCCTTAGAATTTTCAATCAATGATTTATTTTGGAAAAAGTGATACAATAATATGATTTGGCATATTTGTTTGTAAACTATGGAAACCTAGAAATATAAATTATGAAGAAAACATTAGACTATTAGCATTTTTTCCATGCAGGGTTGAAAGGAATAAATTTGGGTTACTAGAGGAACAAAAGGACTATGTACTTAAGGCTTGTAATTATTACAAGAAGCAGGAAAACATCTAGGTATGACATGTAAAATTTATTTATATATTATGTTTTCGATAAATTACTTTTGGGTTGAAATTGTTTCTAATAATGTTTGCAAACAGGAAAAGCTGCATCTAATCACCCATATTTTTTGTGAAATGGCATGGACCCACAGTGGAATCTCTCATTTATGATACAATTGTCTGTGTAATTTATATATGTCGGTGTGAATTTGCTTATTCATGTTCATATGTTACTCTTCTTTGTCTGCTTTTCTTCATTGTCTTTCCTTCTAATGGTTTAGACTATTATTGATAATGTAGAGGCTTCGAAAGAAAGAAGCATCTAGAAACCTCGATGAATTTTATTTTAAGATGACAAACTTAAGAATGAATATGGAAAAAGTGAAATACTAATAAAAGACTCTTCTCTTCATTTCATAACAACATTTGGAGCCATGTGGGCCCATGTATGGAGATGTAGGACTAGGCCCTTGGTTTTTCTGGGTCCTCAAGGTCTTTCAAATTATTTTTGCTGTGGACATACATGTCAAGATCGATCCCCAACTTCCATCTTCGTATTATGGAAATTCTTTGACATATGCATGTGTAGCTTCAAGAGCTAGGGATCTTATGGAATACCCACTTTGTTACATTGCAAGGTTGATAAGGGATGCCAAGAACTCCATCACTGATAAGTTTGTGATATCTGCCATTGATTATTTGTAAGTGAAGAAGTCTCCAAGATCAAAGAATGAAGGAGTTGATGTGCTCAATGCTTCTTCTTAGTGTCGCTTTCCTCTAAACAATGCAGATTTTGGATGGGGAAAGCCATTCCATGTTGGTCCAGTCGGAGTAGAATACATATCGGAAATTATTTTCCTACCTTCTCACCCATGTCATGATGATGGTGTTAATGGAGGAGGTTTGTTTCTGCTTCTTTCACTTCCCATGTCTATAATGCCAAAATTTGTAGAGTTGATCATCCATGAAAGTGATACCACCAACTTAATGTGAAGAGATGCTCTAGAATGCTACCTCCAATGGATAGTTGCAAAACATGATTAGGTTTAGGTTCAAGATATTCTATGCTACTTATATCTACATTTTCTTGGAAACACATGGGAGTTGACCTAATTTTTTGTAGGTTTAATGATAATATAATGGGCAAGCTTAATGACTCCATAGCAACTATTCTCCCAAATTGTGCCTTTGATCATGTTGTTTGTCCTTGAAAATTTATAAACTCTAGAACATAAACACAACTGATACAAAGATATGACACTTGTCACTTTCATAACATAAAAAAGAATGTTATAAAAACTTATTAAAATCACATTAAACAAAAATGTTATAAAAACATAGAAGTGCATTAAAATGATGTTTCATTTTAGAGATTGAATCTGAGAGTGATGTTTCATTTTAGAGATTGTATCTGAGGGAAGTTATTTGGATCGGGTCTTCATTCTAATTCTTAAAATAATGAATTAAATAATTTTCTATAGAAATTATTTCAAGTGAATAGGAACAAACAATGATACCATCCAAAAATAGAGATGGTATCATCATTGAAAATTGTGTTTATATTAAATAGTAGATTGATTTTGTTTTTGAGCCATTTTTATATTGAGAGTTTAATAAGATTGCATAATTTTAATTTTATTTCGATTATTAATTATTATAAAGATGGTAGAATTTTTTATTATAAAGAAAGTAAAATGACTCTACTATTTCATTTGCAGGTGCTTTGGGGAATCAGGCAAGGCAAGGCAAGTGATAATGAAGAAATACTAAGAGTGCACACATTTCTATTTCAAGTATGCACTACATATATTTTATTTTATTTTAGTAAGTAGCTCTCTTGGAAATGGTTGAGCAATGGTATAAAGCTTGCCGTATAGGAATTTATTATTTTATTCTTAATAGGAAGAAGGATGGGTGGTTTGGTGTGCCCCCAAGAAACTATTAACTACCCTAAAAAAAGCTAGTGATAGAGACTTCTCTGCAACTTCATCTTGCTATGAGGTCAATCATAATAGTTAATTACCTAAATTAGATTCATTGGATATGAAGGCTTCCTCATGAACTAGATCACCACCAATTTGGATACCAATTGCAGCAATTCTCAGGCTACAAATAGGAGATGGAGCCAACTTCAATTGTGAAATCCAATAGTGGAGAAGATAACTTTGTAGGTCACGAATAGATTGAGAATTGGCCTATATCATGTTGCAATGATCCGTGTCAATTTTCCATATTTTGCAAAACCTTCATGAAGACAAAATTTCCAATCAATTGTAGATTCAAATGCATGTACATTATTACAATTATTTGTTATTAAGGAATCCAATTCCAATTATATAAGGGTCTTGAAATCGTTGTTTAACAACTAGATATGAATTTAATTTCCACCATTTAATGTGATTCAAGATTTGAATTTATATGTTAGAGAGTAAACCCTCTTGTAGGATGGAGCAAGCGTGTGCATGACAGAGTGAAGAGGAAGGTTTTGGATAATGTAGAGGCAGAGCAAAGCTACAAGTTCAAGGTAGATCCACTTGTATTAAGAGTAGCTTTCGAGATTGAGGCAAATACACCACAATGCAACATAAGGATTGTGAAATAAGGAGAAACAAAAAGTAGAGGATGTAGACAAGAAGTTACATGCATTGAATCAACAACTAAGAGAAGAACACGAGTTGTGGAGAAGGGAGAAGGAAGCATCGTAGGAATAGGAACAACAGGAGGTGTAGCATGCAAATATTGGTGAAATTGGGCTAATATAGGTTATTGATTCATCATAACAACTCTTAGATAGCAAGAAATATGAGTAGTTGTGCGAGCAACACTTTTCTCAAGAGATTGAACAAATTTTAGAATAGATGGACATGGGTGTGGTTCATCCAGAGCAAGATCAGGATACCGACCTCATGCCGAAAGACCCAGATGTCACTCCACCGACTTCACTAGATTCGAGAGCAGAGAAAGTTCCAAGCAATCAAGGAGACACTGAAATCCTAGAGGACAATTCAGAAGCAGATGTGCACAACATATCCTTTGACGAGTCATAACACAAAGTTGTCCAGTCATGCAGAGTGTCCACTCTGGGTTTCCATGCATCTCTTGCGTATTTTCAAGAATGAGTGGTTGTGTCTGGTGTGCAAAATCATCCAACTGCATTGGTCGATGCTACAAAGGCATATTTCAAAGCCACCAACTCAAGTTTAAGATTCTTGATAGCTGAGAATGAGCACATGGCTATGGAGTTGCAAGTGGCCAATTTAGGAGAAGATCAAGCTACTACATCTGCCAGAACAGAGTTGAAGAAAGTGATACTTAATGAACTATCGTCTCTCTATACAATCATGCAGAAGTTGTATTTTAGTTTTGTCACTATGCATAAGTCACTTTTCCATGTTAACGGTTGGCAGCAGCACTGTTATGAAACCAGCTCAAGAAAAATATAGGAAAGATAGATCAACACCTTAGAATTCAGCCTCTTTGAGGGGGAAACCTCCTTTACATTACATAAATGAACGAGTCTTGGATGATTCAAATGAAAAAACCTCCTTTCTATATATAGGAGTCTAAGGAG
>APFE030696729.1:0-11626 GCA_000404065.3 Pinus taeda | reverse complement strand
AATTGTCACAGTATGTTGGAGCCTATTCAGCAGCAACAATTGACAAAGCATCGGAGCTAAGCCTCTTATTAAAGAACAAGGACCAAGAAATCTCCACATTACAGACAGAATTGGCCGAGACAAAACAGAGGGCAGCGCAAGCAGAGGAGCAGTTAGCAACACAATAGCAGAAAGAAGCGCAAGCAGAGGAGCATTTGTTGGCACAACAGCAAATGAATAATCAATTGGCCCAGCAATTGGAAGAGGAGAAGCAAAGGATCGACCAGAATGCGATCCAGAAACAGAATGAATTAACGGAGGCATTGGAAAAGTTGAAAACAGCGAACGAGCAGATGGTGAAAACCAAGGATGAGCAAATCGCTCAAATGACATTGCAGCTAGAAAAGATAAAAGGAGCTTCGCAGGTAACAGAGTTCAGAAAAGAAGCGTCATTGATAAACAATGCGCTAATATCTCAAATCAAACTCTTATGTCAATAGATCGCTCAAGCGGAGCCACTATGCAAATTAACTACATCCATAAATGAGCAGGTAGAGAAAGCTAGGGATGATTTAAACCAAGCTGATGAGGCTATTACCGCACATCTTGAATGGCAAGATTCGAATTCGGGAAAAACAGCTAATTTTCCCAGGATACTTGAAGTTCATAAAGATATACTTTTCACAGAATGACACACTCAGGTGTTGAAAGAAGAGAGAACAACTTCAAGATGTAGATCAACTTCTAGAAATTTAGTTGATTTAGTTAACAACACTCTCTACTTAGCAAATATGATTTCCCAGTGTACACTAGGAAAGATTACAACAACAAATGCATTGGAGCAATCATGTTATCCTGAGTTAGAAGAAAGAGGAAGATTAATCGCCAGGATTAATAGTTTAAACATGGAAGCATATTGGCACTTCCTAGTTAAACCACATACACAAAGAGCCACCCTGAAGTGTTTAACAGATGCCATCGAGTGTATGATTCCCGACATTCAAGATGCCACTTATGCTGCCCAGCTCAGTTCGCGCCTCAACAAACCTCCGGAAATTGAGCCAATGCTTGCCATTAATCAGCTCAGATTCAAAGGAAAGCAGCCGACTCAATGAGTCACCCTCCAGCTCGCCAGATCGCTAGCCAAAATAGAAACAAAAGTTATTGATATCAGTTTAGTAGCATTTCTGTTTAATAGATATTTAGATTAATATTGTATTTATAGACCCTTTCATGTTTTTAGAAAGGGTCGTAAAATTTTGTAAGAGACTTAACAGACTGAAGTTTTTACTACTGTGCTTCAGCCCATATTCTTTTATGAAACTCGACCAGTTGTTCTTATTTTAATGAGGAAGTTTATTTATACAATTGTGCACTATTGTCGTTGATTGAAGAACGTTTTTGCGTTAAAGGAAGAACTACACATAGCGATTGATATCTGGGAGTGTCACGCAACTCATATGGTATTTCTATCTATGTCTGAAGTCATTCTGTTTATATGAATTGTTATGTAATTATTCTTGCTATCATTGATTATATGCATGCGTTATAACAGCAGATCTTATTCATTCCACTATTCGTTGTTTGATGATCTGCCTTTACTTTTAATCATGTGTATGACGATGATATAGATGTTTAAAGTGTGGCAATCTTGCCTTAATCGCTCTGCTTAACTATTTAAGTACAACAATCTTAAATAATTTCATATCTATGTTGTGAAGATACAGTCATCTATATGCTTGTCTTTTAGACATGGAACATCAAGCGCTACACTTTAGAGCTCAATAGATTCCCGGGATAGTTTCATCTCTTTATATTTCTGTCAATAGTTTTAGCCTTTCGCTCACCGCTAGTGTTATCTATAAATCATCTACTCATCCCATTTATCTATTTCTGGGAAATTGGTCCCATTATCCCCAGTCGGAGCCACTACCCCAAATGGAAAAGGAGCTGCACTAAGTTCCGGACCGGGTGGTTTCCTAGTATAGCATGAAGTAAAGATCTATGGCACTCATCTCAGAAGAAGCAGAATACATGATTGCAAGTCAAGCAGCATGTGAGGTGATCTGGATGAGAAAGGTACTTGTCGGATTGTTTGGTTATATTATGGATCCAAATTTGATCTATTGTGATAATCAGAGTTGCATAAATCTCTCTGAGAATCCTATTTTTCATGATCGATCCAATCATATAGATACCAGTTATCACAATTTACGAGACTGTGTGTAGAGGCAGATAATGTTGTTGTAGTATATTCTGAAAGAGAAACAAGATGCTGACATTTTGACAAAGGCCTTATCAAGAGGAATGTTTGAGTTCTACAGATGTAGGATAGAGGTGGTTGATAATCCCTTTCTTGCTGAGAGGGAATGTTGAAAAATGCAGCAAGAAATTCTCAATTTAATTTTTCCTTGATTAAATTGAGAAAGTTCAAATTTCCACATCAAAAAACAACTTGGATTATGTTAACATGGAAGATTCTAACACTAGTAATATCAGCGACAATGAAATATGCCAAAATCTCTCCATCATTCCTCTTGATTTCCCAATGATCTTGGTATGCACATTGCAATAACCAGTCTATGATATCGACACAAGGAAAGATTAGTGGGTGTGCAGCTACTTTATGCAATTGATATCTTTTGATATTGTTATATACCTTGAAATCCTATCTGTCTTGAGGGATGTCTTGGTTGGCAAACTCTGAGTAAATTTCCCACCAGGTCAGATTTTTCTTCTTATTGATATTGCAAGCATTGTCTCCATAAATTGGTAGAATGGGTGGGCTTTCAACGAATCCCTTGATATTGCTTCCTGCTCTAGAGAAACTCTTACTCAAACCCTTGCAAGAACTTTTCACCATCAGTGGTGTCATCTCTATAGAGAAGGATGAAATGTTGATACAATCTAGATGGATGTCACATAGCATTTCTAAAATGTGATCCCAAGACAAAGATGTTAACATGAATAAAAATAACACCAAACACAGATAAAATATTATTGTGGAGTCACAGGCACAAAATATAGGTGGATCACTTGGTCACAATTTGGATTAGTAAGAAAGTCACCATCTCAATAGGTGAGACAGGTCACACAAAATATTAAAAGGACATGTTGAAATATGAATTAGTAGGTCACCAAGGTTCACTTAAGAGAAAGTCATAAGAGAGACTTACTCTCATGAGTCTGTAGATGAAATTGTGCAACTAGGGGCAGTCTAAGTGCATTGTAAAAAGGAGGAAGATGCAAGTGGCATGGGCTAGCGGTTCGCATTTGGAGTTGGAATTCTTTAATGTGACCTTATGCCTATGTGACTAGGGGTGAGGGAGTATGGTCGCGTGGTCACAACATGAACTAGGTCACATAATCTCAAACCTTTTAAATTGTCACCTTACAACTATGGGAAAAGGGACGGTCTAATAGAAATTTGGCCACTAATTATAAGGGAAAAGGGTATTCCCAAACGCAAGTTCATGATTGGGTATGGGTTGTGACTCATGATTGTACGTGTGTTTCAACCTAGGATGAAGAGAGATACAATTGAGCTCGTGCCCAATTGTTTAGACCAAAACCTCAAGCTTATAGGGAACCAGGTGATCCAGGTGGATATTGGTGGCCACCTGCCAAGTCCACCTGGACCCCCACCATTGTCTTTCTCAACATTTTCAGTTTCCTTAATTGTAGCACAAATTACTATTTTTAGCAGTTTTTCGGGCCCTGAACTTCCGGAGCCATTTTGAGGCCCTAAACAACGTTTTTTGGGGAATCCGGGGGCAACATGGGTCCAATGTTGCCCGTTCCAACGATGATATTGCTCAAATAGATATTTCTAATGAGCTATTGTACTCGTCAAACGGAGATCATATGCTAAAGTTACGACCCCGGGAAGTTGATGTACCAACTTACCCCCAAACGAGGCCCACAGTTTGGCGTTTCATCTCCTAGGGTTAGGTTTTGGAATGTGAAGGGTTTTGTTCATTGTTTCTCAACAATAAATAGGCCTTCGAGCCTCATTGTAACACAGTTCAGAGGCATGTAGCCATCACATCTCTTCTCAGAGATAAGATACCATCGCCCTAACTAGTTTATTTCCATTTCTAATTGTAAGCACATTTTAGTATTTTCCATTAATGAAATGAAGTATTATCTCCGCTGCATATTTGTGTATATGGTTATCTCTGTAATTTGTTGCGTTCCTGTGTAAATCCGGATCAGTGGTATCAGAGCGGTCTACTTTTTCTCTGTTTTTCTTTGCATGTCCCCAACAAGGTCGGGATATAAGGAGTTAGGGCTTGAACTGGTTGAACCTTTGCAAGACCAGCCTCGCAAATCCCGACGGCCTCCCATGGTGGATGAGAAGAAAGACGAGGGGGCAGGAGATCCCATCAAAATCTTGCTCGAAGAAGCGCTCGAGCGACAACAAAACGCGATGATGGACAGCTTTGCGCAAATCCTTCAGGGGCTACCCAGAAGCGGCGCATCAGCTTCCAGCAGCTTCTCTGGAAACGCCACACCCTTTAAGGTACAAGTTAATTTTGAAATCCCCATATTTGAGGGTCAGATAGACGCTGATGCCATAGATAAATGGTTAAATCTGCTAGAGGGTTATTTTTCTGTTCATGAATTTTCGAGTCGGGAAAAGATTGTCCGCTCTTCTCAAAGTAGCCCCCCACGTCAAGGACTGGTGGGAAACCTACTGCAAGAAAAAGGATGAAATTATGGACTCACTGTTGTCAGCCGCACCCACTTGGAATTCCTTCTGGGATGCCATCAAGGAGCAGTACTAACTTGTCAAAAGCTATTAGGAAAAATACATAAAGTGGACCATGCTGTGACAAGGACAAGACCAAGATATGCCAGATTTCACAAACATTTTTCATACCCTTCGCACATAGTTGGGTATCAAATATTCTGAGTTGCATCTGGTACTCAAATATCACGGATGCCTACACAGATACATCGAGGAAGAGATGGAGTTCCTGAACATATCCTCGCTCGGCACGACGTATCAATACACTGTCAAAATCGAGCATAAGTTCAAACAGAAGAAGCGAGAGTTTGGATCTACGAATACGAAGACCAAAGGACAAATCCAAGGCGAGGTGACCTAAGACAACCCGTCAAAGCCGCAAAAAAAGAACAACACCTTGAAGATAAAGAAGGACACAAGAAAGTGGTGTGAGTTCCACAAGAGCCCCACTCATAACACAAGTGAGTGTCGGACCAAGCAGTCACTAGTGGTCGAGTTGAAGGCTTCAGAATCAGATGCATGTTCCAACCCTGAGTGAGAACCCGACAAGGGGAATGGCAAAGGGAAGCAAATCATTGATGTAGAGCCTAGCGTCACTGTTACCACCGCCAAGATCCAGAAGAATGAGCCTGAAGATCTAGAGGAGGGGGAGCGTCTTTTCCACTCACAGATGTGGGTGAAGGGTTTGCCACTGCAATTCATTGTCGACAGTGGCAGCCAAAAGAACCTCATTTCAGCAGAGGTCATGAAGTGGTTGGGCCTACTGACTACACCACACCTGCAGCCATACAATAGCGGGTGGCTTCACCAAGGATGAGATCTCTGAGTTTGCCAGCAATGCCGCCTTCCCTACAGCATCAAGCCCTTCATAGACGAGGTATTGTGTGATGTTGCACCTCTGGATGTTTGTGATGTACTATTTGGCCAACCATACTTGTGGAGGAAACATGTTTTGTATGAGTCAAGGCCTTGCATTGTTATTATTACTTTGGGTAATTCATTATATAGGATACCGAAGGTAACCCCACCTACTGCCACCTCTTTGATCTCTGCTACGAAATGTAGCAAGATTGTCTCCCAGACTAGGAAATTCATTTTGTCTGGTTCGCTCCCAAAGTAAGGGGAAGATCTTAGCCACATCCATGACCCCCGCAAAGGGTTCCTCCATGCAACAGCTGCAGTAGCAAAGGGATACGATCATGATAGAACACAGGAACAGCTTCTCCTCACCCACAGGGGTACGACACAAGTTTCAGGTGGGAAACAAAGTCTGGTTGTATCTGCAGAAAGAACGCCTGACAAGAACCCATAAGAAGCTTAGACCACTCCGACATGGTCCTTACAACATTACCAAGGCTATGGGAAACAATGCTTTGCAGCAAAAAATTCCTCCATTCCTTTGCTTGCACCGAGTGTTCAATGTGGAACGCCCTCAACCATGCTTCCCACCATTACTAGACACATCAAAGATTGCAGAACAGCTCACCAGCGACCAAGCTCAGCAGATGGAGGAACTCAATGCAATGGGAACCATTGCTTCCTAAGGGGGGAGGAATGATCCAGGTGGATGTTGGTGTCCACCCACCTATCCCACTTGGACCCTCATAATTGTCTCTGTCAGTTTTTCAATTTCCTTATTTGTAGCACAATTTACTATTTTTAGCAGTTTTTCAGGTCCTAAACTCCTGGAGCCGTTTTGAGGCCATAAACGATGTTTTTTTGGAACTTTTGGAGCACCATTCTTCCCAAAGTTATAGTTCTCGGATAGATATTTCTAACAAGCTATTGTATGCGTCAAACGGAGATCAGGTGCCAACGTTACGACCCCAGGAAGTTGATGTACCAATTTACCCAAAACAAGGCCCACAGTTTGGTGTTTCATCTCTAGGGTTAGGTTTTTAGATGTTTAGGGTTTTCCATTGTTTCTCAACAATAAATAGGCCTTCGAGCCTCATTGTAACACAATTCAAAGGCATGTGGCTGCCACATCTCTTCTACGAGATAAACTACCATCGCCCTAGCTAGTTTATTTCCATTTCTGTTTGTAAGCATATTTCAATATTTTACATTGATGAAATGAAGTATTATTTCCGCTGCATATTTGTGTTTATGGTTATCTCTGTAATTTGTTGTGTTCCTGTTTAAATCTGGATCAATGTAAATCGGGAATTGGTTATAGAATCCTTTTGAATAAATGTAAGCCTAAAAGGCATAGTCAAGTTAGATAGTTAGAGGTTGTGGGTTAGAGGTTTGATTGTAAGCCTACGGGAAGTTAGGAAAATAGAGGCCACTGATACAAAAGATCAGGCCAAGGAGAGAGTTCCTGTGTAAATAGTTGTTTATTAATACAAACAACTTGATTATGAGTTGTGTGTGTGTATGGAGTAATTTAGTTATAATCTGTGTGTGAACTAGAGTAAGTTCTGTGTAACAGAGGTTGTAGGTGGAATGAGAGCATAACACAGAGAATAAGAATGATATGAAGGATCATAATGGATTGCTTGAATCCATTCAAAGGATCACAGTCGAGATTCAGGATTGACTATGTTAAGAGCATGCAGAGTTAAGCTCGGGAGGAAGTTGTGATGCAGGACATCTAAAGACCAAAAACCTAGAAGAAACCCAAACCCACAGAAGAACACTGAAGAAATGACATAAAAACGAAGTAAAGGGAAGAATGAATAAGTGAAGTGTTGATGTAGGGGAGCCATTGGATCAACTAAATCAACGAATGAGATTGTTTGCGATAAGCGGCCAGGATTAAGTCGCGTAGAATGGAGTCAAGAAATGAACGGCAGAGATCGAACCTAAGTGCTTGAGAAAGGTGAATCGCGGAAATTGATCTGGATAATCAGATCAACAGATTCATTAGACCAACATATATTAATGGCGGAAGAAGAATGGTGAAGGAATAGATTTGGATCGTCAGAATAATAGATCTGTTAGATCGACGATGATCAGCAACTGCGGGGGTAGGAGAGTACGGGTTTCCTTGGTCGTGGCTGAACTCCTGCACTTGCTCTTAGCCATCGATCTCATTTTCAAACTCTTCGGTCACAGTCAACTGTGGGGTTTAAGCCATTTTTAATCCATGTGCTAGTTGGAGTCCCGCAAATTGTAGATTTGATGACCTCTGATATCCAACAGATATCGGGTCATAAAGTGATTCGTCTTTAATTCCAAAAACGAACCCAAACATTTATAGGTCAAGGGTTTATATTCTTTATCGGCTCCGTAAGGGTGGTTAAACGTCATGCAAGATTCCCATCCGATATCACTGCTAACTGTCGGATCAAGTGTGCCTTAATCAAACGGTGAGCAATCGTTGATAGTTTCGCATCGCAATATTTCATGAGTGGATGAACCTTGAGAAAATTTGATTTGCGATGTTCGATCCTCGGGTGTATCTTCAACCATCAGATTGAAGGGTGAGACCAATTATGGAGATTGAAGCTGATAAGGCTTGGGCCTGAGCAGACCCAAGAAGTTTATCAACGCGAGTTAAGTGATTTGAGTTCTGGCGGATGAATGGGTTTAAGTGGCGATACAACGCGACATCTGTTGATCTGATGGAGTGAAATCGACGGTGGAGGCTGAATGCGATAAAGGTAGAGCGTTGGAAAATGTGCAAAGGTCGTGGATTGGCGGAAAGGTAAGGCTTATGTTTGTTTTATGTGTATTTCTATTATATAAGAATTATAATAGAAATAAAGTAGATAAAGGTTTTATGGGTTAAGTTGAATATAACCAAATTTAAAGAGTGGGGTTTGGTTAATATGCGTGGGGTATAGAATTAACCAAAGTTTATTGAAGGTTGAGTAAAGTACCACTCAAAGGTTAATTGAGGGTCAGACTTGGATGGTCAAAATTAACGTTTCTGCATAAACTTAATTAAGACCCTAAACCTTAATTTGTGAATATTTTCACCATAGATCAGGTGATTAAGGCCTAGGACCAGTGATATGCAAATTTATTTTCATAATGTGGGTATTGTCGGCTTAGCTCGGCATCATTTAGTATCAGAGCAGCATAAAGAAATTATGTGTGAAAATTTCTTTGAAGAGAATTTAGAACAGAGTTATGTTTTAAGATGTGTATGCAGGCAAGAGGAGATTAGATTCTAATCTGACAAGCAGTAGGCACACAGAGATAATGTGTAACAGAAATTGTAGTTGCAAGGGAACAGAGGACAATCCATTCAAAGTGCAGGTGAATGGTAGAATAAGATCATGCACAGATCTTGTAGGTGAGATGGTATGTTTTGTTTTAATTTTATTTGAGGATTGGAGAGTTGTGGTTTTTATATTGATGCACAGGTAGCATCATAAGAAGGTGAGAAGATTGCAGCAACCTAGAGCAAGGAGTGCTCAATTGGTTCCAAAGGAAAGAACTAGAGAGATGCAAAAACACTAAGCTCAGAGGAGAGAAGCTTAGTGAGGCATATGTAGCAACAAGGAGACTTGTTACTGCAGAGGTATTGTTGTAGCTCACAAAGGAAATTCCACAGAGGATGTGGGTAGAATTGCTAAGTAATGAAGGAAGTTGATAAGACTTTCTAAGTGAAAGAAGAGGTGGTCAGAGCCAAGTATTTCATTGTGATCGAAATACAAGAGGAGAGTTGTGTTATTAGAAGGTGCAGATGCGTTGAAGCCTAGAAGGAGTAGAGAAACGTGCTCAAAAGAGGTTCCAGAGATAGGGAACCAAGGGCTTGCCAAAAGACCAAGTAGAGAGGAAAGCTTGGTGAGGTAAGTGCCAGCATGGAGGACTTGCTTGATCCAGGTGGATATTGGTGGCCACCCACCAAGTCCACCTGGACCCCCACCATTGTTTCTTTAACTTTTTAGTTTCCTTAATTGTAGCACAGTTTACTATTTTTAGGAGTTTTTCGGGTCCTAAACTTTCGGAGCTGTTTTGAGGTCCTAAACAATGTTTTTTGGGAAAACTGGGAGCAACATTGGTCCATGATCTATTATTTCTCTTCCCAAAGTTGTAGTTCTCGGATATATCTTTCTAACGAGATATTGTAAGCGTCAAACGAAGATTGTATGCCAAAGTTATGACCCCGGGAAGTTGATGTACCAATTTACCCAAACGGGGTCCACAGTTTGTGTTTCATCTTCTAGGGTTAGGTTTTTGGATGTTTAGGGTTTTCCATTGTTTCTCAACAATAAATAGGCCTTTGAGCCTCATTGTAACACAGTTCAGAGGCATGTAGCCACCACATCTCTTCTCAAAGATAAGCTACCATCACCCTAGTTGTTTATTTCCATTTTCGGTTTGTAAGCATATCTTAGTATTTTACATTAATGAAATGAAGTATTATTTCTGTTGCATCTTTGTGTTTATGGTTATCTCTATAGTTTTTTGCATTCCTATTTAAATCCGGATTAGTGGTATCAGAGCGGTCTGCTTTCTCTCTATTTTTCTTTGCATGTCCCCAATGAGGTCGAGATATAAGGAGTTAGGACTTGAACTAGTCGAGCCTTTGCAAGACTAGCCTCGCAAAACCCGACAGCCTCCCATGGCAGATGAAAAGAAAGATGAGGGAGCAGGAGATCCTATCAAAATATTGCTCGAAGAAGCCCTCGAGCGACAAAGGAACGCGATGATGGACAATTTTTCCTAGATCCTTCAATGGCTACCCAGGGGCGACGCATCAGCTTCCCACAGCTACTCTGGAAACGCCACATCGTTTAAGGTACAAGTTAATTTTCATATCCACATATTCAAGGGTCAGATAGTTGCAAATGGAATCAATAAATGGTTAAATCTGCTAGAGGGTTATTTTTTTGTTCATGATTTTTCCAGTCGAGAAAAGATTATTTTCACTCTTCTCAAAGCAGCCCCCCACCTCAAGGACTAGTGGGAAACCTACTGCAAGTAGAAGGATGAAAGTACCGGCTCACTATTTTCAACCACACCCACCTGGAATTCATTCCGGGATGCCATCAAGGAGCAGTACTACCCTGTTGGTAGCTATGAGGATCAATACATAAGGTGGACCACGCTGCGGTAGGGAAGGGACCAAGACGTGTTGGAGTTTACCAATAGTTTCCATACCCTTCGCACAAAGTTGGGTATCAAGTATTTGGAGTAGTATTTGATACTCAAATATTGCGGCTGCCTACACAAGTACATCTAGGAAGAAATAGAATTCCTGAACATCTCCTCGCTCGGCACGACATACCGATATGCCTATTAGAAAATTATATATTACAGAGCAATGGAACACATAGAATATTGCATAAATATAAACAGAGAAAATGCAAAAAACCAGAGAGACACATATATACGTGGTTCACCCAGTTTGGGCTACATCCACCCTAAACAGCCAGTCCTTCCTTTCTATTATCCAGCAAAATGAAGAGACACAACCTATAGCATATCCGCTGTAATATCCTCTGTTTTCTCTCACAGTCTCACCTCTCTGTTTCTCTCTTGGAGAATACACATCTATTACACAGCCTCAATACAATGCCCTCATACAAAGAGAGGGGTTTCCTTCTAGGGAAAAAACCCTAAACTAAACATAAGTTCTAGCGTCAATTCATCCGCCTAATGAACGACCTAGATTGACTAGAAATTACCATACTTTTACAAGGCAATTTTACATCTATTTTTAGCTTCGGGGGCGCTGCCCTCGAAACCCTCGCCGGGGGACCACTGGCCCCCACACCCCCCCACGTGGGGGGGTGTACAAACTTCCTGTGGTATACATCCAGCTGAAACAAAGACCTCTAAATAATCATCCTCCCCACCCAACAATCTCCCACTTGGAGAATGATTGTAGCAACTCCACCGCTGCTTCATTTCCTGGACAATGACTCCTCTTTGGACCTGGTTGTTTTTCATCTTCATCGTCATCCTTGAAGACCAATTGAAACTGAGCATATTCTC
>APFE030696728.1:0-10445 GCA_000404065.3 Pinus taeda | reverse complement strand
CCCCCTTTAACCCCCCGATTCACTACGTAGGTTAGTCGTGGAAAGAATATAACACAACCCAACACAGACCAATGCCTTGTCCATTTATAAATCTTGAAAATCTAGGAGAAATTTTAGTACTTCTGCTTTCTATTGACATCATTGTAATCAGCAATCTTGTTGACCTACTTTTGTGGTCATTTGATGGACATTAATATAATTATCATATCCTATCTTATCTGCTTTCGCCCTCAACATCTGCATACCACCTTTGCATTCATCATGAATGACAGAGGGTAGCATTGGGCTCCGAGTGCAGTGAATGTGTAAATATCCCCAATTGTGAGCATGGGAATCACTAAGGATTTTTGCCAAATTTTAGTAATATTAAATAAGAAGGGGCAAATATTATTGGAGAAAGGTGACTAGTATTATTTTATTGGAGAATAGTGGTAAATTATTATATTACTAAATGGCGGCAAAAGTAACTTAGTGGAAAATGACCTCCACTAATAAAATAATATTAAAAAAGGAGTCTAGAGGCATGAGGAGAAATTATAAAAGGAGGAAGGACTCATTTTGTGGATTATCTTTTGGCTATTATACTTCATATTTCATCTTTCTCTTGGAGTTGTTTAGCACAAGGGCCAAAGTGTTGTTTAGCACCGGGAATTCCACGCAGAATTCCACCCTCATTTCAGAGAACTTAGAGTGTCTCCCTAGTGAGACAATTTGGGGAGCTCAATTCAGAGCTTCCATTGGACACCATTGCGGGGGTTTATTCAGTAGTGCGTTTTTCTTAGGCACAGAGGTATTTTATGGAGCACATTGTGGGAGCAAGCATGGTTTAGAGGCTTTGAGATTTTGCAGTGAATTTTCTTATTGTTAGACCAGAGTTTGGACAATGATTTGCAGAGCTGGATTGGAGGCTATTACATGGGTCAATTTCTCTATCTTTTGGCAAGGGCGCAGAAGCTATTAACCAAGTGTTGCGCAAGGGTTTAGAGAAGTGGATTCAGGAGAGATAAGGGCTAGAGATAGCAGGTATTTCTCAATGGAGAATTTAGTCGGGGCTGGGAGATATTTTTCGTGGTAGATTTGGGCATAATTAAGTAGTATCAAAACTGAGAAGCGTTTTCTGGCCAGATTGGGCAATTCACACTTGTTGGGGGTCACCAAGGGTCCGTGGATTCAACCCAAACCCTTTATGAGTTTTTGTCGGTTTATTGAGAGGAGTCTATAGCTAATTCTATAGAATTTTCTAGACGATATTTGGGCCCAAAATCCTCATTCTTATAGCAGGGTGTATTGTTGATTCGCTGCTAAATTTGCATTACTTTGTGGGTTCAGTTTTGGCTTGGAGTTGGGTGTCAAACCCTTTCTAGGTATTTTTGGGTATGAGGAGTGGAGCCCGTGGCTGCAATTTCAGGCTGATCTAGGCATTCTCCATAGCAAAATCTTCAATCCCATTCTAGTAGCAACAACACTAATTTCTTGGGTAGTGCGCAGTACCAGTTTGGGCCAGTTTTTCCTCCAGATCAAAGTTGTCTCACCTGGGTTTTGCGTAGCTTGTAGTAGCGAGTCCGGGTTCCATTTTCCTTACTCATTATACTCGTCATTCTCGAGATTAATAAAATGGCTCAATTGTTTTGCTTTATTTCCCTGGTGTTTTGATATGCATGTGCGGTAATTGCTTATGGTTGTTGTTTCTTGTACATGTTTCTGTTATTTGTTGTAAATTTTCAATTTGGAATATTATAGAATGCAACTCAAAAATGGCAGGTCTAGCACCTACAAAATTCCATCATCAGTACACTGCCTCCTCCCCACCCCTAGTCAAATCAATAATGTTAGCACTTTGCAAGCCAATCAGCGAGAAAACAAATAATTATCAAATAAATTTTAAAAATACAAAAACTCTTATAGACAACCAAAAAAGTTGATACATGCATGGTGAGAATAATAGCATGAAGTTGATGTCGTTGGTCCCAAAAGGGACATAACAAATGTCATGACTTGTTACAACTCTTGATTTTTAATCAATAACTAAACTTTTTATGATTTGAGTTTAAAGCTAACTACTTAGGATTTAATGATTGTAAACTAGGATGGATTAGCTTTGAGGGGATGGGTTAACTCGTGGGTCAAGAAAAACAAATAGAATTGGAAGTGGCAATGCATGGAATTGGTTAACTTTGAGTGGGATGGGTTCAGTTAGAAAATTATTATTTCCTATTTGTCCATCCTTCATCTAACGCTATGTGCAACTAATGAAAGTGTGGTAATGGCATTGCTCGTGACTAGGTATGGCCATATGTTTTGCCAATCCTATGTGAATACCTTTGTCCACCTACTCGGCAATGTCAACTATGTGAATTTCATGTCTGTGAGAAGTTGATTTTCCCAGTTTATAGTAGCAAGTTAGCAACACCAAAGAAGATCCTCCTCCTGAATGCAATGTATATTTGTGGAGTGTTGCATCACAAGCATTTGTTACAAAATGTGGTCATTTATTTTGTAAAGACTCTCTTGATTACTGGTTCTAGACAAAGTATAATTTTCTAGTTTGCTGATAAGATGCAAATCCCAGGTTTTTTAATCCAGTTGGGTTTAACGGCACCATATCAATAACGAATAAAGGCATTGGCTAACTAATAGCCATGACTTTGGCTTTGGCTTTGGCTTTCCATATCATATGCCATAAATTGAGCAAAGTCTTTCTCACTCTCTCACCAAAAAAAAATCAACAAAGGGGGAGGGTGCCCTGCACTTTGTCGCCAGCTACAACATACCTTCCATGAACCTACCTTTTTCTCTTAATTAAAGCATTAGCCTGCTCACACACCCCACTCCACTAGTACCAAAAATCAAATAAAAATTACTTTTTTCATGTGTTCTCTTCTCAATTTCCTTTCTTCAGGTAAGAGACTGAAGCACATCTTGTGATTTATCATTTTATGCTCTTTACATTTCTTTTAATGGTTTGTTTTCCATACTACACTTGTTTTCTTTGTTATCATGGGATTTTCTGCTCTTTTCATTTTTGAATGGTTTGTTTTCTCTATTTCTGAATCTATTTGCTTTATTCAATCTTTAAATTATTATTTTCGTCATGAATGTAGTTATTTCTATGAGATAAAGGTTATTACAAGAACAATTAGAATCCATATGTTGCAATTTGCAATGGCTGCCTAATTTCCAATGTTCCAACAAGACTCCGGGACCGGGGGATGCGGGTATGGGCAGACACACATGGGGGACGTGTAGGAGTACCCTCAAAATTTAGGGAAATTTTTGGAGCTACAAAATAATATAATTATAATGGTTGAGGGACTTCGGGGATGATTTTTTTCCTGAGGGTTGTTTCTTCGATGGGCACATGGTGTCTCCCTTTTCTGGGCATGATCAAAATTCCTGTCAGATTTCTTTTTATTCCCACATAATGATCATGGACGTCGTAGACTATGAGTCTGACAGCCTGAGACCATTTGGCATCTTTCCATTGAATGAGCAATTTAGGTGTAGTGGATTGGGTTTGGTTGTTAATACGTCGATCCGCAATGGTGACTCTCTGTTTGGCATAGGCTAAAATGGAATTAATGTCTCTCCCCTTCTGAATTTCCCCTTGGCAACTGAAGCTCCCATGACACAACTAAGTGAGAAAGATTAAGACCCTCTTCCTTCAAATGAAGATGCACATAAAAAGCCAAAGCAAAAACCTCTAAAGTCATGAGTTACAAAAGGCATGGTGGTTGGGGATGGAATAGAGTTTTCTAAGATTTTGGTTTTGTTGAAAAAGGTTGTCGTAGGGCGTTTCGTTGGTAAATTATTGAGCTCTACCTCGTTGAAGAGTTGGTCAAGGATGAATTGGGAGGCAATCTTGTCATATAGTCCGACTTGTCATCGCTCGGATTGTACAGGCACCGC
Organism: Pinus taeda; assembly: GCA_000404065.3. Taxonomy (NCBI): domain Eukaryota; kingdom Viridiplantae; phylum Streptophyta; class Pinopsida; order Pinales; family Pinaceae; genus Pinus; species Pinus taeda. The sequence continues at coordinate 6,539 of APFE030696728.1, read as the reverse complement.
AACAATGCTCAGGACGAGGGTTGTCACTCTGATCCCCGCCCACTCCATTCTAGTTGTCTCTCAACAACAGGCTATGGGGGTAGTCCCTATGGAATGAGATGAAGGAAAACAAGTTGGAAACCAACTTGTTTGGAAGAGACGGAAGAGTGGCCTAGCCACTTGGTTGAAATTAAGCAATATTATTGATTAGATTAGATTTTCTATTATGAGAACAGTGCCTTAATGGAGTAACAAATTCTTGCTTCTTATAAATTGAAACCAAATGACCGGATGGACACCTATTGCTTGAATAATTGACTAACCTATACGATATGCAAATCCTAGAACCTATGTGAGAGGTGGTGATTGTCATGTCCCCATTTTTATTCTTCCTCATAGTACAGCCAGGGTGGATTTCCAAGGCAGGGGATGGCCAGGGCAGTGGAGCAGGTTTATGTCATCAGGCGTCTCGATGGAGTTTTGAGTTTTTATGGAATTTGATGGCATATTCCATCATCTGCATAGTTTACCTTTTGTTCCGTCGCATTCCAACAAGTTTCAAAAATCAGTGTTATTATTGGGCATAACTTAATTAATTATGCTCGAGGTGTCATTCCAGGGAGATTAATTGATGGAACACCTCAATGTAATAGCTCGTTGGAACCGGAACAAGAAGATCTATAGGATGGGATGCTGAGAAAAGACTTTCAGTGACCAGAGAGAGTATGGTGGACGATTTGCCATTTTCCTTAGTTAAAAATGACTTTAATTAGTTATTTAATTAAGAAAAAATAACTAATTAGATAAAAAGGGTCAAAAGTGACTTTAAGTGAAATAAAATTAAATTAAAAGGTCACTTGATAAAATCAATGGAGGAGCTTCTAGAAGAATAATAAAATAAGATGCTTCTAGAGGCTTCGGGATCTATCCATGAGATCTATAAAAGAGGAGGAGAAGGTCATTTGGAAACATCTTGGATCTTGGATTTGTGTTTATTTTTTGTGGAGAGGTTTGAGAACCCAGTTCTCTATTTCAGCAGTAGCCCCAGGACGAAAACCCTCGAGTGATTCAGTGAGAGTGGGCGAGCACCCATCTCTTCCCTTGGTGAATCCATTCACGGTTCACAGATTGTAGTGTATTGTTTTTTAGTTTGTTTTGGAGGTCGATTTGCAGCATTATTGTAGATCTATTTGAGTCTCGTTTATCTCATCTATATGGGTTGTATGTGCATGTAAACCCCAGTTTATCTAATATAATAAAGCTGAGGATTTCTTGTTCAGTGTGTTATGGGATTGCCTTGTTCTATTGACTTAACTTTTACATGGAAATCTTTTGTTTATGAATAGAACTTTTATTTAAAGAAACTTTGAATCAGAATTTAAAGAAAAAAATTTCTTGTTCCAAATTTATTTCATTTGGGACATTACAGTGATCTTGGAAAATTTTAGTTAAATGCCTAGTCTAAGTGTAACATTCCTTTAACTATTTTGAAGCTGGGCTCCAAGGTAGGTTGTGGGGAGGTTAACAGGAAGCAAGCTAAGGCCTGATTAACGACCATTTGTTAGACTTCTATCACCCGATGCCTCCGGCACTACAGATACTGTGGCTCCGACAACTGCAAGGTCACCATGTTAACCACCGAAGAGTTGTCGAGGCCCCTCAGGCTAGACAAGAAGGGTTATCCTATGTCTCTATCAACCTAGCTTATTCTAGGAGGTAAATTATTAATGCAAATCTAGATCTAATATGCTTATGCAATAGATTATGGGTGAGATTATCTTGAGTTAAGATTGCTTAAGTTATTTAAGTACTTATTGAAAAATTTTCTTAAGGCAAGAGTACTTAACAATGTTGTGATACAATCTTAAACGAAATATGTGTTAAGATATACAAGTCTAAAGTTCAACAATATTTCATAAGATACCAAGTAACTAATTTATCCACCAATGATTATTATCACAAAATATTATGCCAATCAATCAAGATCAATTTCAGATTTTGAGTGCAAAGATAGACAACCTTTCAGGGCAAGATGAGATAAGTCAAATTCAGATTTATGACAGTTTATATCAGCAATAACACCTCAAAAAATTCAGAGCTTATCAATGTTATGTCAACAATGCATAAACCACTTCAACTGATGAAACTTTCCCAACACATAAAACCATAAAATTTCCAATTTAACCAGCAATGTAAATTAGCTTCTTTAGTACACTTATGACAGTGTATTAAGTGATATTTCATATCTGATTTTAAAATCACAGCAGTGAACAGTTACAGATCAGCAAGCTAAAGATGTAAAAAAGAGATGGTCGATATGTCCAAAAATAGTAAAAATGCACTAGAACTCAAAATTCTCAATTTTTAGGGCTTTTAAGATATGTGATTCAGAAATTTCAGAACTAATAAACTTATTACAGCAGTAAATTAATCACAAGTCAGCAAGCTAAAAATATTGAATACGCTGCCCAAAATGTCTAAAAATAATAAGTTTTTACCGGAAACTGAAAATTCAATTTTTTTTATTTTTATTAAGATATGCTTCAGAAATATTTCAGACTTGAATTTCGCAATTATGCAGTAAATTCCAGCAAGCTAAAATATTAGATCTAGGTCAAATTAGAGATGCCCAAGTGGCCAAAACTTATGAAAACTCAATTTTTGCAATTCTAATTGATTTTGACCAATTAAAACGTGATTTTAAGGCTTGGATATGAGTGATTTGACTATTGTAATAAAACTGAAGCAGAACAAGGGTTTGGAGGTCAAACCCTAGCCTCAAGGCCTTGAAGATCCCACCGTTGAAAATTGTTGAAACTTTGGAATCACGTTGCCGCTTGCAAAATATGAATTTTGGGACCTTAAGCCTGCAAAACCGCCAAGTATTTAACCTTAAAACTTCAGATTAGGGTTTCAGGTCAATTTAGGGCAAAAGAGGCCATGAAAATGGAGAACAAAGCTAAGGGAAGCGAATTTGTGGGGATAAAAGGGTTGAAATTATAGATTGAGGGCTGAAATGCCAAGAGGAGGCCAAAAAATTGAAGACTCATGTCTCGAAAAAAAAAAATCTCTTTCAGATCTGAATTTTGCCATCAAATCTTCAGTAAATGTCCCTGCAAAATTCTCTAGAGACTAGATCTTACCCTCAAGTCCCTAGATCTGGTTCTTCTCTCACTTGATCCTTTGATCCAACCTGCAAAAATGAAAATAAAAACACCCAAACCCCAAATATATACAAAATAGATCTAAAACCCCAACCCAAGTTAGAAAAATAATTTACACTTAAAATTAAGAAAATTATTCTACAAATTGTATATGGATTTTTAAATCAATTTTGAGAAAATAATATTTATAATATTTTTTCTTGAAAGAATGGCTTAAAAGCTTCAGAAAAATTAATGCTCGCTATAGCCCAAGCAAAGATTCAATCCACCACATAAAAACTAGATATCCAAGCAAGTAACGCTTGCCCACAGTTTGTGAACTTGGAGACCGAGGATTGAGTACCTGCACACACTATGTATTATCTCAAAATAATAGTATAAAGCGCCACATATGAAGCTCGTAGTCAATACATATCACAGATCAGTGAAAAGAACACGTCGAGTTGCACCCCAAAGTTTGTTATTATAGTAGAAAAAATAGTTCCTAGCGGGACAATAGTTTACAAAATTATTTAGCAGAAATTCTAGACAGAGATCAATGAATAGAGACTCTACTGACTCTCTAATTTATAGATAAATTCTCCAAATGGAAAAATAACGGCTAGTTTCTTTGATCCCTGTCAAAATAATCTTGGTCATTGATAAACACTTCAAAATCTTTTAATCTTGGCTCTTGATTTTTTATTTTTGAGGAATTTTCGAATTTATCATTTAATTTCTTTTTAATTAGCTCAAAATTAATTATTTTGAGCTAATTTCCTCAAAATTTTGACTGACTTAACCACCAAGGTCCAAGGGTCCAAATTTTCTTGAAAAATACAATATTCTCTTGATAGAGGACCTTTAAAATTGACTCTTTTAAGACCCATGATTTTTTCCATTTGGAGAACTTATTTTCCTAAGACAATTTTATTTGACTTTAATTAATTAATTTTCTGGCTTATGATTTAATTTTATTTTGCTAGAAAATCTAATTTATTTACACGTGGGGATTAATTATTTTTTTGGCCTTCTAATATATATGATTTTCATTTACAAGACTCAAAGAGGGAATACACATTCGTCTTAGACCCTCAAGACACATAACCCATCTGCGACATAATATGATCTAGTAAACCAAGTGATTTGTAATAAAATAATTTAGCCAATTAGCTTAAAATATTCCCAAACCACTTTCACATCAAACTCAACTAAAGCACTAGGACTCACCTGATAATTCGTCAATAAATTTCGCCCTAGCTTTGGGGGTTTAAGCTGGAGGGAAAAAACTCTTTTGATTAGCCGTGTCGAAAAACACAGGTAAGCAGTGAGGTTAAAAAACCTCTTAAGATGGAATTCATCATCAAATTATAGGCTTACCGAGGTTGTTACATAGACTCAAGGTTTTACTAAGATCATTTACAATAAATAACTTGCAGAATGGAATGACCATGACACATGGACCGCTGATATGTGATCCGATCCTTGTCGAAAAAGTTTGTACTTCCATTTCCCCGGAACTTTGACAATTTGAATGCAACACGACCTACCACATTTTACCTCGAGGCTGGTTTTGCGCCATTTTTAGCAACTTCGTTGATGTTGAGAAGGTTATAAACAAGGATTGGCAGTGGGGTAGATTAGGTTTAAGCTTGCAAAGGTGGCAGATTGATTTTGATCCATCCACAAAACCCATGCCCCCACAAAAGGTAAGGGTGATATTTCCAGGTCTCCAGACGTCTTTTTGGAATGTGGATATTCTATAGGCAATGAAAAATAAGTTGGGTAGATTCATTTGCCTGTAGCAAGGTTGTTTGACCAAATCTAACCATTGGTGTGCCTAGTTGCGGGTTGAGACAGACGTAAATGGGAGTTGTTGCGGAAGTTGAATTGTCAATGGGGGGGAAGAAATGGACCTAGCTAGTGGATTACTGGCAAATCACATTCCGCTACTTCATATGCAAAAAAGCTGGGCATTTTGCTGATCAATGCGACCACAAGGCGAAGAATTTCAAGACTGTAAGGAAAGTTTGCGTTTATAAATCTCATCCTTCACCTTCTATCTTGGACATGGAATGCAAGGCTGAGGAAGTAAAGGTAGTTGCAATGAACCAATGTGAGGACTCCAGACAAAACCAAAATCCATAGGTACGTCAGCAAAAGACCTTTTGTCGTCATTTGTTGATGTTGTGCATGCCTCTCCTTCGCCAAATTTGTTGGAGCCTATCCTTCTACCTTGTCCTTCTACTCTTCTTCCACAAGCTTCTCCTTCTTACGCAGTCTCTTGTTTCAGCCACTCTCAGTCCTTCGTCTTTATGTGTTGACACTATTATAGTCCCATATATGCATAGTTTTAAAAACTATGCCAATTCAAACTAGAAACCGGCCAAACCAACCAGTCAGCGAATCTCGAGATTGAATGAGTCCCATAAATCTGATCCATAGGCCGGTCAAGTGCCAAACCGGCCATTTTGGCACCTAACCAATCCTGACTAGCCAATTCTATCACAAACTGGCTGGTTTGGGTGCCGCACTAGTGGATGAAAATATAAGGCCCATGGGTGGTTTTTGGGGGTGGTTCTTAGCAAACCGTAGGCAACTTTCGCCCCAAATTTGCCCCCCTAAACTTATAAAAGCAAGTTCGAGCTCCCATTTGCCTCACACATTTGATTTCTAGTGTTTGTGAGAATTTGAGAGCTTGGACAGCGCTGCAACAACCTAGAGCTTTGAAGCAACAACAATGAGTTTGGAGGTTCTTTATCATCTTGAAGGAGCTTTCTAGTGGAGTTGGCATCTTTGGGAGGAGGTTTCATCAACTAGTTTTCATTTCCAACCTTCCAAGTATGATTTTTCCCTAAAAAAATTCCAAATTTTATTGTTCTCTGTTTTTTATTCTTTTCCCCTTTCAAGTTTCAAATTTCAAGTTAAAAAACATCAATAAAGAAGGATAGTAGTTGATCATTGGTTTTGCATTTTTCTATTTTATTTGCAGATCTCTTTCCTTCCAAATCTGAAATTTCACCATCCATTATGGCCCCAAAAGCTAAAGATGTTGCATGGTTTCACTGTGATGTAGTTGTTGGCAAAATGTTGTGCAAATATTGCAAGCACCCAATGGAAGGAGAGGGTATTTATAGGTTGAAACAACACTTGGCTAGTATAGGAGGCTAACCCCATGTGATGCACCAAATAAAGTGATAGGGCCTAATAGGAAAGAATACCTTGAAATGTTTAAGAAATATCAAAAGGCAAAGGCTAGGGAAAAGGCTATACAAGATGAAATTGCAAGGAAGAAGGAACTTGTAGAAGCTATGGCTAGGAGAGAAGCAAGTGAGTATGATGATTTTGAACTTGAAGACTCCTCTATCCCTTCCACCAATCTCCATGACCCCTTTTGTTATGTTCCTCCCCCTCCTG